>RWGZ01001355.1:83937-145990 GCA_009725065.1 Utricularia reniformis | reverse complement strand
CACGAATTGTTCTGCTAAATCTCTGAAACGCCGACATTTTCAAAATATCCTGAACTCCAAGACACAAAAAATGAATAAAAAAGACGGCGAAAACGTCATCAACCACGCAACAAAAGGTAAGCGAAGAAAAAATCACCTTCGAAGTGCAGATACAGGATTTTGAAGAAAGTCAAACTTCGTCACCTACAATCTAAATCATTAAGCTCATCTATATTGTATAGACCTAAAAAAGTAAGCACAAGAAGACGAAGTAGTCAAATATCCCAGCACCACCTCCTCCGGTTAGCTTTTCGATCAAGAAAAAGCACCAACGGCACTCACATCCCATGTATTTCTGTAGGAAGAATCGTGAACTTTTAAACTTTTTTCTAGTAGCTCAGAATTTAATTTTTTTATTATGTCACTTATTTTTTAATTTAATTTGTTTAACACTATACAACAATGGGGTTCAATATTTAATAAAAAAATATTTGTAATAATTAGGTATAATTTAATATTTTATTTAAAATAAATTATTCATAAATGGTGTAGTTTGTTTGTATTTTTGTAAAAAATACAAATTTACATTTATTTTGAAATATTATCCATTAAAAATAACAATTAATAAAAAAATTGTTTTTAGATTATCTATTGTTAAACGGTTTACATTTATTTAACTATTTAAAAGAATACAAGTTTCACATTTATTTAAAATTAATATATTCAACCAATTTTTATGAATAAAATGTTGAATTTATTGAAAGTGTAACAATTTTGATTTAAATATTTACCCGTGTATTGCAAAATTATTTATTTGATCAATATATTTTTTATTTTGTATAAATATATTTTAGTGGTACTTCATTTATAATTTTATTGATAAATACATTGTACATTTTTTTGAAAGTGTTAACATCTGAATTTGATGTGTTTTATTAATAATGTCTATGACAAAATATACTTATTAACATATTTTGTATTATGCGTTTATTATTTGGTGTGCTTTTATTAAATTAACTTTTTATGTGTTTAATATACATCAATATTGATAATTTACGAGTCAATATTGGAAGAAAATATATTAAGCATTACATCACCACCATTAGGGCCAAACTTTATTGCGTGTATGTGGTACATTTTCAATGTGGTTTGAGTTTTCCGACACTGTAGTTCATTATAGATTTATTGCAGTGCAACAACTAAGAAGTAACTTAATGCAGTGCAACAAATTCATGGTCACGTAGATGGAGTTCAGGCCTAATCGTGACAAAGGCAAGTTGGATATATTTTCCTCCGAGATTGGCTCGTTGATATTCATACATGATGATGCATTTGATACGCAAATTATCAATATACATACCTATGTACCTGAAAAACAGAAATGTAATTTAATTAAACAAATAAAATAAAAAATACATGAATATGTTAATAAAGTAGATTTTGTTGGGTCATATACATAATTAATGAAATAATACAAAAATAAATACATTTACTTTCCAAAATAGAGAAGGGATACAGAAACAAAATATTACAAAAATATAAATATCACTTTTCCAAATTATAAATAGAATCCAAAAAATATAAAATATTACAAATATACCAATATTTAATTTCAAAAATTTGTAATCAAAATATTTCAAATATTATATTTCGAAAATAAAATTGGATCCAAAATATTTCAAATATAACAATATTTATTTTTCAAAATAAAAATTGGATCCAAAACAATATTACAAAAATAAAAGTGGGATCCCAAATTATTCAAATACTACTAAAATACAACTATTTATTTTCAAAAATATAAATGAGATCCAAAAAAATCAAATATTAGAAAAATAAAATAATTTTTTTCGAAACTAGCAATCCGTACTTCAAATTCACTAAAAATCATAGTTTTTGAAATCAGTTTGTGGGTGAATTGAAAATCGTCGGCTCACCATATTTTAGTAACCGGTACTTCTATTGGTCGAAACGGATGGTCGGATCGGACTACTTAATTTTCGGCTCACCATAACAATTGAAACCGATACAAAATTGTCGGCTCACCATATTTTAAGTAGTTGGACAGGGTTAAAACCGGTTTATAAATGGCGTGAGATAGTTCTGAAATTAAACATTAATCCTGATTAGATCGGATATGAGGTTTTACCGGTTCACGGTCGAATCATTTCAAATTCTATGATAAAAACCTATGTTTTAAACTGGTTTGATAGATCGAATCGGAAAGCTTCTGATTTCGGTGAACCAATACGAACCGTTTTAAACCGTAATGAACCACAACTATTTTTAAATAACATTCTATTTGAAGTGAATCAAAAAATCTTCGATTCATTAAAAACTAGTTCAACCCACGGTTTGAAAACATAGCTAAAAACTACGAAGTGAAATTGAGTGTTTTCGAAATAATTGGTATTTTTTTACTAAATATATTGTATATTTAATAAATTAATTTACATTCTTTATATAATATACAAATACACAAACCTTGACTAAGTCAACTAAAACACGAATATTAACCAAACAGAGAAACACAAATCCCAGCGATGCCCATCGTCGTCAACAAAACCCTCCTTGATACCCGCCATTGTCGCGGTGCATTCGGAGCTTCAACTTCACTAAACTCATCATCATTAACATTAACATCTCTTAACACTTTCTTTGGAGTACTATAAGCAAAATGCGTCTTCTTTGCAATCAAACTCTACATAAAGATAAAACAATCAATTAATATCTCAAATTCATTTATTTTTTAACCCAAAATTGTAAAAATTCAAGATTCAATCGAACGGGAGTGTAGATTAGTTCATAAAATAAATGAATCACATTGAAAAGATTTTGACCAAATCAATTACTCATTATATCACTTTCCTTCTAAGCTATAATATATCTGTTTCCACAAATGATATGATATAATATTTCAACAAAACTTACAGCTTCTTTAATGGCTTTTGAAACGCGAATCAAGTTGTTTAAGTCATCGTGATCAACCCCACAAACGATTCTTATCTGTAATATAAAAACATGTTGAAATTATAGAGTTTGACCGAAATTATCACAGGAGAGTGTGAACGAACGAGATTAAGGGGAAAAATCCACACATTTAAAAGAGTTGAACAAGTCATTATGTGATAGAATTTTCACCCTTATAAACCCAATCAATCCCACTTCTTTTACCAATGTAAGATAAATTCCAACAAAAAGGGCTTGAAGATAGATTTCAGTGACTGTAAATAGAGAAGAATGACGAACGAGAATGTCTTGAGGCAAATCTGCAAGGCTAGAATTCATAGAAATAGATGAACAAGGCAAAGAAACTCTTTTTCTTTGAAATGAAGTGCTTCTTATAAGCTTAACTGTATCAGTATCATCGTTTTCTTTCTCCATATCTACGTAAGAAAAGAAACATAACCCATATGATAAAATCTATAAAACAAGTTCATAAATAGAAGAAAAGCGAAAATCTAGAGAAATATTAATGAGAATCGTGAAGGACCTTTGTAAACGAGGAAATAGTGTATTTTTGGAGGCAATTAATTCTGATCCACAAAATTTAGAGTTGGTTAGTGTTTATAAACTTTTGGTTTTAATATTTTGGAATTTGGGTTGACCGCTTCTTGACCCATGGGTTAGATCCGAAAAAATGTAACTACCCATATAAAAAAATTATATATATCATAAAATTGGAATTGATTTTCGGATTGGGGTCGTTCATACAAAAATAATAAAATATGTTTTTTTTATAATATAAAAAAATTAAATTTGATATATACCGGGTAGATTGTAGGGGTGTAAACGAACCAAACCGAGCATAACTTTTGTGTTTTNCATTAGAAATTTGAGGTTCGATATTAGGTTCATTAAAAATTCAAACTCGAACCGAGCTTAGCTTGAAAAAATTGAGCTCAAACTGGAACCTTGAGAAGCTCGGCTCGAGAGGTTTGCGAGCCGGTTCGGTTTGTTTTCACCCCTAGTAAATTGTTAAAATAAATTGTCGATGTAGAATTTTACATAAGGTTTTAACAATCAATAGGTGATAGGTTTAACTCTTAATCACTTAAACAATTAAATTATACTTAAAATTAAAACCAATGAGCTTGTTTTAACTTATATGAAACTGGATCACATTAACCGAGTAATCATGTAACTCACATAGTTTAACCGAAAGTTTAGGCCATCCCACCCGTACGTATGTTGTTTAAGGCAATGTTTTCATACTGATCTGAAATTTCGTAACGATCCATATCGGTATGATCGGTACAGACGGTCTACCGATCGATATCAATTTATATATATATATTTTTAAAAAAATTAAAAAAATTATTTTTTTAAGATCATACCTGAAAAAATCCTCAATCTAACTATAAAACTCAATATCGGAAGGTACTAAAAAACATATTAGTGTTATCCGGTATCTGACGTACCTATTGGTATAAAAAACATTAGTTTAAGATATCATATAATAGGTTATCAAGAAGATTTTTTATCTCTAGGTGGTTTGAACTACAAATGTACTCAAATATATGCCTTCTATATTGTTCTCTTTGTATTAGGTTAATTCTAATAACTCAAATATAGTCATCCCATTTCCGTACTCATTAACTTCACAAATGAGCCACTCTTGTTTCTAATCTTAAGGGAGCACAATCACATCAAGGGCTATATCAAGTACGTGTTCTACACAAATTATATAATGTATAATCAGAATTTATAATTAGAATGTAGAATCAGAATATATAATTCAAATCTGCATAGTATTCTGTGTAAATATATAGTGAATTATAAAATGTAAAAACGTTCGGGATAAATAAAGAATATGAATTGAATTATAATGTAAATAATAATTATCTCTTATAAATATGAAATTATAATTCTAAACTAAAATAATATTTGTAAATACAAAATAATTTAATAAAATTTTTTATTAAAAAATCATATAATAAAAATAAAATAAAAATGTTGAAGACGATATCCTCGAATAAGAAACTCAACAAGTGATAATATAAATGTTAAATTATAAAAAAAAATTCTTTATTATGAAAACTATGAAAATTTGATTTAGAAAAATATATATATATGAAAAATAGAGTAGTGTTTGTCACTAACCTCCAAACTTTATAATAATGTAAAGACGGTGCCCCAAAATTTGTAAATTATATACAAAATCTCCGAAGTTGATATAATGCGTGATGTTGGCCTCCATGATTAAGAATTGCGTTGTTGACCATCGAACTTCCAAAACCGTTTATATTGAATCATAATATTCGTTAATATTTGAAACTTCTCAATAGTTTGTATTGATCAATTAACATTGAAATGATGAAATGACCATGTCTATAATCTTTGCAAATTTTAAAAATAATACATAAATAATCAAAACCACTTATACGAAAAAAAACAATACTATTTACTCGAGGGTCATTCTTGAACGGATTTGAAACTTCGAGTGTTTTTCATGCAATTTACAAACTTTGGGAGCATCGTCTTTACATTAGTTTAAACATCGGAAGCCAATGTTGTACGTGAAAAATGAGAAGTATAATGCATAATGTATTTTCAGAATCAAGTTTGAATTTGATTATGTATTATAGTTGAAAAATCAGAATACATTACGAATCATAATTTATAATTAGAATTTAAAATGTATATTGTTATGTTTCAAAAACAGATTATGCATTATATAATGCATAATTCGTTTTCATGATTTATGCAGAATAGAACCTAAACCATTGCCCATTCATCCTCAATAGGCTATCAACATCGTAGAATTCTACCAACCAAATCATGGATCCAACTCGTTCGAGTCGTAAAGATCCAACTAACCATGTTATGTTGTTAGGGTTTAACTCTCTAATATCACTTAGATCTTTGACACTTCGTTAGGGAAAGTGGTTGGTGCAAGTTGTGAGCGATCAATTATATTTAACCTTTGCTCGTTCCTCTTATATAATCCATATTGAGATTCGCCTAAGATGCTTCGACACCCAGAGGGGTTTATAATATGGGCAAAGGATAATGGCACTGGATTCTTCTCCCCTAGTTATAACACTAGAGGAGAAATATCACTCCAACACATGGACCACTAACCAATTTAAACATGGACGACGATATTCCATCGACAAAAAGTTCCAATGCAAGGATGTGTATTGAGCAATGCATATGAGCCATCGGATGCTCATGATAATGAGATGCCATGTTTTCATACTGACCGGAAGGGCCAAAACATCAATGAATGACATGAAAAAAATAAGTTCCAAAGTGTCAATGAATGACCGGTAAGGGCCAAAGCGTCAATGAAGGCCAGTAACACACTGATACTTTTACCCGTATCGAGTTTCCGGGTCTGACCTGAAAAAAAAATAAAAATTGGTGCATGCCAATGCGATGAATGATTTGTAACATTTCACAGTTCAAAATAATAAATACCAGAAAGTGCAATTTCTACATCCTATTTAATAAGGATACAAAATAGCAAATAAAGGGGTAGCATAATATGGAGTTCGGAAGCCATAAGTTACCGTTATTTCATGCTGATGTAGTGCCATTAGGAAGGGAAGAGCCCTCAACGGCTGTTGCGGTTCCGGTACCATCATCTTTAGTTTCCTTGCCCGGAGCTGGAGAGTTTGCTAATATGTAAGCAGGAGCATTGTGCTTCAACTTCACGAGAATACCCCGTAGCCTCGAAAGCTCGGTCGATTTTCCAGGTTTTGGTCCTTGGATAATGGTAACTGATGGCTTTTTTTCCTGATCTTTCTTCTTTCCCCTCTTCTCTAAATTAGGCACTTCATATGGGATCAGCTCAGCTATGGCTTTCCAATAGTTTTTATCAGCTTCTTTGTGGAACTTTTCTTGACTTGCCAAATATAACTGTAACACAGAGAATCAAAACAATCTAATATTGATCCCATTTACGTTTTAAGCATATATTTAACTCGAGAGCACACAGATCTACAGATCGAAGTCTAAATCCTCTAACTTAAGAGGACAAATGAATACTAAAAAGAAAATTGCATAATTAGCCCCAACTTCTGAGCTGTGTAAAGGACATGCACCCTCTTATGCCTCATCTTTAAGATCTTATCAACCCATATTTGAGATTGCTTATAGAATACTGAAACATTCCATTTAGTATTCGGGTGACATTTGCCTACGGCCCCCAACTTACGGGATGTGTAAAGGATATGCCCCCAACTTACGAAATTGCAAGATTGACACCTAAAGGTATCAATTCCGTTTATTTTTGACACATGACATTCTAGCACCCGGTTTTCCGTAAGTTGAAAACCATTTGAAAACCTCTCACAAAGTACACAAATAAGACTCGTTTGAAATATTATACAAAATTGACCATTGATGTTAGAGAATTGTGCATAAAATATTAAATATTAACGAGTTTATTAAAATGCCAATGATAAACGGTATTGGAAACTTGAGGTATCTTATGTGCATTAAATTGAAGTTGGGGGCAAAAATGCATATTTTTGCTCAAAAAATGTACCGTATTTTCAATTTTGTAAGTTGTAAGATATACCCTTTACACAGCCCGTAAGTTGGGGAGGCCGTGGGCAAAAGTCACCCGAATACTAAATGCAAAGTCACAGTATTCTATAAGCAATCTCAAATATGGGTTGATAAGATCATAAAGCTTGCTGAATTTGTAGAACTTAGAAGTATCATAAAGATGAGGCATAAGAGAGGTGGAATTTTTACCTTTTCTTTCTCTCTGGTGCTGGATTTGTTGGTTTCCATATGGAGCTTTATTTTCTCAACAAAAGCTTGTTTGAACTCTTCTGCATCTTCTACAATTTGGTTTCTTAGTTCTTTTTCTCTTTTCTCCTTCTCCTCAAGCCTTATTGCATTCAGCCTGATTCAAAACATGTATTTAGCATGATCGTAAAGGGGTGCAGTGAAGATAGAGCATTATGCTGTGATCCCACATTCTTGAATTAGTGGGTAAAAGTCATGAATATTATCAACACAAGCTTAGCAATTCTNGATACCGGTCCAAATACCGGTGCCACCACCCTGTTTTCATCGTACCAATCGATATGAAAACATTGATATTAATATCGAATTGAATTTACCGAGTTTGAATTCAAAATATATACGATGTAAAAATAAATAATTCGTTTAATAAATTTTAAGAGTGTAAATAAATTAAATTACGATATGAACAAATTGATGAAATATATCATGCGACACGTGAAAATACCGAGTATCTACCGATATATTAATCATACTCTACGAATCGTAAGAATTTGTTAAAATAAATTAAATTACGATATGAAGTATTGATAAAAAATCATATCGGGAGACACGTAAAATACCGGATATCAACAGATATATCGGTCATATGCCCCGAATCAGAACATATGTTTTCATATCGATCGATACGTAAAATTACGATATGAAGATACTAACAATTATCCTGCTCTATAACTCGATACCGCCATTTATTTCACATACTGATCAATATGAAAATATATGTTCCAATTCCTAGAGTGACCGATATATCGGTCCTCGGTATTTCACGTGTCACCAGATATGCTATTTTATCAATATTTCATATCTTAATTTATTTAGCAAATTCTTACGATTTATTAAACGAATTATTTATTTTTAAAACGTAAATATAAAGAATTCAAACTCGTTAAAATCAATTCGATTTAATATCAATGTTTGCATACCGATCGGTACGGTGAAAACAATGTGGCACTGGTATTTGGACCGATATCGGGTTTCCGCGATAGATCCCGGTTTTTCCAGATCGACTTGAAAAAAAACAAAAAAAAATTAATATTTCATATCGGTTAGAATCGGCACAAAATTCGAGATATGTATAAAAACATTACTTAATATATTATAATTTAATTTATTATATATTTTTAATTAATATATAAAATATTTGATATTTTTTAATTAAAAATAGATCAGATACGCACTATTATGTGAAAACAGTATGTCACTGTTTACATACACATGTTATTTAGCCAACTGAGTAGAAAAGCAGGTTATTTTGTAAACTGTTTACGTACACAGACTATTTTACAAATGAAAATTTGGCACTGGGCTATTCCCCCAATTCCCCCCCTTCTCAGCTCTCCCAACTCCCACTCCCACAACGTAACTGTCTTTTTTCCCATTGTCATAGTTTTTTATTATTTTTAAATAAAATAAAGCTGACAAATCAACTGCACAAGTACTATAATAAATTAGATCAGTGTCATTTTGAAAAAGTATCAAAAAGTGGTGTGATTTATAAATTAGATGAGAGCTGACAGTGTTGACAGCGTAAAAAAATTCAATTTTGTACTCCAGTTTTTTTGAATTACATACCATATAAATTGATAATTAATTTAAGAAATATGTATTTTATATAATTATTAATTTAATTTATTATATTATTCTTGTACACATCCAATCAAGGAAGTCATAACGATCGGTACCGTTCATACCAGTCTCGATCGGTATGAGTGATTTTTTTATATACTGGTGATGTATCAAAATACCGGCGTACTGATCACAATCGATATTTATCGATATGACTTTCATGCATCCAATTATTATTTAATTGAACTATGATGGTACTAATTTTTGAACCGATGTCAAGTGTAGCAGATCGGCATCCCGATCTCCACACTTGATATCGTCACCGATACTGTAGTAGATCACCTATCGAGTACGATAGCTGATCATCATCTCAAACTCTACACTCAATAGGAACTCTCGAAGCCCAACCTATGTTTAGAGGTATGCATCAATAGCAAAAGTTCAACAATGTGATAGAAAAAGTTTAGGGGTATACTTCGATAACATACTAATATTGAGCAAGCTCAGGGACGACCATATTTAACATCTAAGTGAATGTTTAGTATCATAAGAAAATATTGGATGAAATTCAACCCTTTCAAATGTGGATTCATTGTGGAATTAGGTAGGTTCCTCGGTTTTACGATGTGAGAGAGATTGCGATCAACACTGATAAAATAACATGTATTTAACAAATACCTTCTTCGCTAACTATTAGACCTTCTGCATCGGTGTCCAAGACCGTATGGAAATATGATCTCATGCCCATAGTTGGCCGCCACTCACAGTTTGAGAAGAGATAATTTCTCTCACCAAATCATTATTTTATTATTATTTTAAATATTTTTTAATTTTAATTATTTAATAAAATGTATTTTATAAATTCAATATATTAATATTAATAAAAATCCTATTATAAAATAAATATAAAAATGATAAATAAATATTATTATCATATAACATCAAAAAAATACGATTAAATAACAAAATTTGAATTAATACGAAATAAGATATTACATAACATTTTAATATAACATCGAATATATATATTTATGATATAAGTTAAATATATAATTATTGTATTTAATTATAGAAATACGTTTAAAATACATATAATTAATTTCATTTAGAATAATGTGTATGAAAGAGAATGAAAAAAATTATATGGATGAGAAATAAAATAATATGTAAAAGTCAGAATGATGATGTGCTAAAGAATAAATTTGATGTTGACGTGTATAACCACAACTACTTATATATATGATGTTAAGGAAATTTAGAGATTGTTAAACCAGTACCGAGGATAGATGTGGAACGATGTTCATGCAAAAGTTTGGGAAAAGAACAAACTTATCAAAGAAAGAAAGTGTGATTATTTAAAATTGTAAAGAATGAAAAAACGCAAAATCAAGATCGCTAAAACTCAAAGTTGAAAGAATAAATATTGTTCGTAAATACAGAATATAACAATATTGAAATGAGATCTCGATCGCTCATTTCTTGGTCTTCTTATAGCTCCGAGTGATCTCGAGGGGTTTCATTTCGATTGTCGATCGCTTCTTGGTAGGTGGAGCCATTGTGGAGTCGTCATTGGCTTCCGTAATCATGGTCTGGAATTCACGAAACTCAACCCCCATTCGCCCCTGAGCCTCCGCGGCAAAAGTTTCAGACATAATTGAGTCAAGATGGTCTGAAGGGAGATCTGGGAGGCGAGCATAGGACGATGTCGATGATCTGACTTTGCTAGGCACATCCTCAGATAAACATTGAGCATTCAAATCTTCTCCTAGCAATTGTTGCATGGTGTCAAACGGATCATTAGTGCAATCTAATTCTTCCAACATGGGATCCTTCTCAAAGTTACCCGAAAGCGTTGGGTTCATTTGTGCACTCTCAGCTTTTTCATGGCTCTCCCAAGAATCCTTTGAGTTTGATGACACCCCTTCTTGAAGAAATGGTAGTTCATCGTAATGTTTGTGAAGGCAGCCAAGTTGCGGAATGTGGGAGACTTTATTACAAAATCCCACATAATCTTTTTGAGGCACGCCTTCAAGCGACATGACCATTTGGCATTCTCGGCCTTCAAGTGAGAGCACTCTGCTTTTACCTTATCAATGATCTCATTGCTTCCCGCTTCGCTCGGATCTCACTAGAAATCTTGCACAACCCTTCATCACACTGAGCCTACACCTGGATCCTCTTGGCCTCAGACGCTCGCCATAGCTGCTCGAACTCCGAGGCCTTACGACGCTCCCCATCACGGGCTTGGATAAGCTCTATTTGATCTCTTGTGTGGTCAGCCTGCAAGGTGGTGAAGGCAGATAAATGGTCACGACGTAGGGCTTCCACCTCATGCATTTTTCTCCGGTTATGCATGAGACGCTCTACCGCGGCACGAGTTTGCTTCCCTTCAAGATTTTGGTTACCCAATGAGGAGTGACGGAGCATGCAATATTCTCCGACTGCAGCAGCATAACCCAGGTCGGTGTATACATCCTTAATCTGCGAGAGAGTAAACGAGATGTCATATAATATTTGGAAAGATTGTCTACTGAATAATCTTGAACTACCTCGTGGCCCATGCCAATCATCGTGGCCCCAATTCTCATCCCATGTGAATAATCCCCAAACACAAAATGGTCGTCCAGGGTCCTTGCTCGCGAATTTGAGTGGTTGCGGTAGTAGTTCAAGGTAGCTCGGTTGCTCATAGTGTCGTTGCGGGGAATCCAATTCTTCACCTCATCCCACAACGTTGCATTTTCATCGTATGTGTTATCCATGAACCAATCATCCACATCCACATCAACACACGGAATGTCATGAATCAAAAAAATGGTCCAAGAAAGCGGAGTTCATCCTTTTCTTCCTCTTGAGCTCCTGAGGTAATGTTGAGGGAGATGTCTCCCTCTCAACAACAATATTTTCCCTTTCTCTCGACGAGATCCTGAAGAGCAATCTCGGGATGATTGCCCTTGCTCTATGGGCAATGAGTAGTCACTAACAGAGGGAGTCATCATCGATCGCGGCTCTAGACAAGATATCTCCCATTCATTATCTTCAACGACAATGTAGTCTTCTTCAATGGTGTTTTCGAGCTTTGTAGGGAACTCCTCAAGATCATTGGTGAGGTTGATATGAGTTACCTAACCTCAAGTCGTGGGGGCTGGCGTTCCACTCAAACTATGCTCACCCAACCCTCGCAATGGTGACGAGATCGGGAGTAAGGGACTGCCACCACCCATGATGTCCATCTCTTCTTTGCCATCTCCGTCCGTGGAAACAACGAATTGGTCACCAACAACCATGTTCGATTCCTCTGACGGGAGCTCTGAGAGGATCATGTCATTGTCATCATTGAAGAGTTTGTTGGCCAACACTTTGTAGGGGGATTCACACAAACGAATGTATGTAACAGTGAGGAAGGCGGCGCTACATTATGAAGAACTCTTAAACTTGTAATTGTATAAAACAGTTTGTAGGGTTCATACAGGTTTTTATAGTGGTCCGCCCACTGTACAAAATAAAAACGTTATAACGTTTTAAAGGTTTAAAGTTTTAGTCAAAATAAGGGTTATTAAGTCAACACCCAATTTGTCTTCATTTGTGCGTCTTCACTTCATTTTGGTTTCTTTCAATTTTGCTCTGTGCGTCTTCCTCAACAGCCCCCCTGACGCCAGAGGGTAAAATTTCCAGGAATTCAGGCATGGACACAACTCCAACTTCCTTCCTTAGCTTCCCGAAGAGTAATTTTCCCAAGCCTTTTGTGAAGATGTCCGCGAGCTGCTTCTCAGAACTGACATGCTCCAATTTTATCTCTTTCGTCTTCACAGCTTCTCTGAGAACATGGTATTTTACCTTTATATGTTTTGCTTTTCCGAAATGAGCAGGATCCTTTCCTATGGCGATTGCAGCCTGATTGTCGAGAAACAATTCTGTAGGATTGATTTGTGGAAAGCCAATGTCCTCCAGTACCTGTTTCAACCATGCATTGTGATTTGAAGCATATGCTGCTGCGATGTACTCTGCCTTCGCCGTGGATTGGGCAACAACGTCTTGTTTCTTGGTGCACCAGGAGAAGAGGCACCTGTTCAAATAAAAGATGAAACCATATGTGCTTTTTGCATCAGGTGAGTTAGCATAGTCACTATCTGCATATCCAGTGAGCTTTACGTTATCCCTGTCTGTAGAAATTGGTAAGAAGAATCCATAATTTAAAGTCCCATTCAGATATCGCATGACTCTTTTTGTCAACAGCCAATGGGTGATGGTGGGCTTGTGCATGTACCTTGAAATTAGATTTACAACGAAGTTAATGTCTGGTCTTGTATGGGATAGATAGAGCAAGCTTTCCACTAGGCCTCGATACAGGATTGCATCCATATCTTTGCTGATTTCTTGGAGTGTCATATATACTTTCTGATCTACTGGTGTTTGTACTAAATTTGCTTCCTTCATTCCGAATTTTTCAAGGATATCATTGATATAGCTTCATTGTGAGATCATGATCCCAACATCTTCCTTTTGTGTGACCTCAATTACTAAGAAATATGACATCTCTTTCAAGTCAGCCATTTCATAGGTCTTAGACATTGCTTCCTTAAAATCTGATATTAGGTTTCCTTGGCTAGATGTAATAAGCATATCATCCACGTAAAGTGATACGATGATAATATGATTGTCATTCATTCGCTTTATGAATACCGAATGATCAGCTATCGACTTCTTGAATCCAAGTGAGTTCATTGTGGAGTTGATCCTTTCATTCCATGCCCTAGGCGCTTGCTTTAAACCGTAGAGAGCTTTCTTTAACTTATACACTTTTCCACTATTTTCTTGTGTTTCAAATCCTTCAGGCTGATGAATATAGACTTCTTCCTCAAGGTTTCCATGTAAGAATGCGGTCTTTACATCCATATGGTGGACTCTCCAATTTTGTTTGCAGCAATCGAGAGGATCAGTTTAATTGAGTCAAATCTAACTACGGGTGCAAAAACTTCATTGTAGTTGACTCCTTTAATCTGAGAGTATCCATTGGCCACAAGTCTTACCTTAAATTAATTTACCGTTCCATCAGCATTCATCTTTGTTTTATAGATCAATTTTACTCCTTCCACATTCTTTCCATAAGGTCTGTCAACGAGTTCCCAAGTATCATTCTTCTTAATTGAGTGTAATTCATCTTCCATGGCAGTCATACACTTGATGTGTTGAGAGGCTTTGCTGAAGGACTTTGGGTCTGATATTCCGAAACACATGCCATAATTGTAGTCAGTTATAAGTAGTGTCTCTTCATAGATGTTACTTAATAATATGCTCTTGAATGGTTCCTCTGATTCTGAATCTTCTTCAACAATATCCAGTGATACAGGATGGGGGATCATATCCTCAGAGGAATCATTTTCCGACCTTGTTGCATCAGTTTCAGAATTTCCAGAATTAATGCTTTGTTGATAGTCATTTTCAGAATTTTGAGGTTCTAAATCTGCTTCATTTCCAGGTTGTACGCTCAAGTCAAGCTCTGCATTTGTATTAGTTGTAGGTGAGTATTCTGAAGATAAATCATTTTGATTGTGTATCTCTTGATTTTCAGGTGAACAGTGATGTGGATCCTCCTGTAAAGATTCTTCATCAATGTTTTGATTTGGAACTTTAGCAGATTTAATTTGATTTCCAATCAGTTCTTCATAACCTACACATGTACAAGTAGAGTATTTAACTCTGTTGTTTTTCCAGTCTCATACCTTGTCTTCTTCGAAGACCACATCTCAGCTTATGCATATAGCATGAGTTTATGGAAATATGATTCTGTAGCCTTTCACATTTGTGCAATATCCTATGAAAACTCCAATTTTACTTTTTTTCATCTAATTTGGTTCGTTTTCCGTCGGGGATGAACACATGACATACACTTCCAAACAGTCTAAGATGTTTCATCGATAGTTTATTATTGTACCACAATTCATAAGCTGTTTTACTACCCAATACTCTTGAGGGTAAACCATTTAGGAGATAGACAACCGTTGAGCATGCTTCTGCCCAGCTCTCTTTTGGTAATTTCTTTTCAGCTATAAGACATCGTGCCATCTCAATTATAGTTCTGTTCTTCCATTCATTAACACCATTTTGTTCGGGTGTGTAAGGGTTGGTATATTGATGTATTATACAGTGAGCTTCACAGAAACTTTCAAGTAGATGTGACACGAACTCTCCTCCATTGTCAGACCTTAATTTTTTTATTTTTTCTCAGTTTGACACTTAACCATAGCTTTGAACTTCTTAAAGATTCCATATGTTTCAGATTTGCATTTCATAAAGAATATCTAACAGAATCTACTGAAATCATCAATAAAGATGATAAAGTATTTGCTTCCATTCCATGATTTTTCTTTTTTTGGTCCACACAGATCTGTGTGTATAAGATCCAATTTCTCCCGAGAGCGTTGAGTGCTTATTGGAAATGGTTGCCTGATCTATTTTCCCTTTTGGCACACAGAACATGTAGTATGAATTATATTAAAATAAGGTAGATCTCGGGACATACCATTTTTCTGTTGAATTTTCATGTTTTTGATTCCATAGTGCCCGAGCCTTTTATGCCATATCTGAGTTTCCTCCAAAGTGGTGAGACTTAATTCTTGACTTGCTGATTCCAATGTAAATAGATTGTTGCTCTGCATTTCTGATATGATATAGGTATCTGAAGTGGATTCCTCGATTTTGCACTTGAACTCCTCGAAAGATATCTTGAAATTTTGTCTCAGAAGTTGACCAAGACCTAGCAGATTATGCTTCAGGTTTGGTACATATAGCACCTCCTTGATCAATATTGTCCTTTTACTTCATTTGAGTAAAATTGAGTCAATTCCTTCAACATAAACTGTATGACCCATGGCAGATTTAACCGGTTTCTTCTCTATGGGATCAAGTGTTTCTAAGAGGTTTTTATCTTTGCACATGTGTTTGGAACATTCGATGTCTAGGATCCAATCTGAATAAACCTCAAATGATGTTAGAAGACTTCAAAGTTGCACATGTCACCAAAGAATGAGAATTCAACATTGTTTGCTTGTTCATTTGTTGATCTTTTTGTAGGACAAACTCTTTCGATGTGTCCAAGATTTGAGCAGTGATTACAGCGGGCATTTGGTCTCCACCAGCATGTCTCCGGTTTATGGTTCGTTTTAGCGCAAAATGGATAGGTACCAATTGCTTCATATTTATCCTTCCAATTTGTATTTTGTTGTTGTTTGAAATGTCATTGTGACTGTGAGTTTGTGAACTTGTTTCTGTTTGTGATCATGGCAGCTGCTTCAAATGAGTTTTGACTTGTCAAGGCTATTTCTTTCTTGGCTGTAAGTTCTTCATATTCTGGTGAGCGAATGGAAATCCTTTTTTCAAATGATTGAAGAGAGCTAATGAACTCCATGAATGTGGTGTGTTCTTCTTCCAATCCCATTAACTTCTTTAGTTTATCACATTCATCAATAGCTGCTAGTTTTGGTTCGAACTTATTTGGCAAGCTCATGGTTGCCTTTTCTATTATCTTCTCGTCTGAAAGTTCTCCACCAAGAGCTCTTATTTCGTTTACGATCTTCACTGTCCTGTCATAGTAGTCTTGGAGACTTTCTTTGTTGCTCATTTTGTTTGCGTCAAAATCGGTCATTTTGTTCTGAATGTGGATCTTCTTTATCTGATCTCCTTCATCGTAGAGTTCTTTGAGTTGGTCTCATATCTTCTTCGGTATAGGACAACTAGCGATTTTATCAAACATTGTGTCTGTTACAGCGTCATGGAGTATTGTCATAGCTTTGTATTTGAGTGTGCCATATTCCTTTTGTAGCTTTGCTTCTTCTTCGGTGGGTGGATTTGATATTGTTCTAGCAGTCTCATTTTGTATGACTTGCCACAATCTTTTTGACTTAAGGATTGTAGTCAGTTTGATTGGCCATGTGAAGTAGTTGTTTCCATCCAGAAGAGGAGGGGCATGAACTGCTCCACTGCTGGTCATTTTGTGAGTTTCTGACAGATTGAAACAAATTTATGTAGCCTCGAGGAAATACAAGTATTACTCAGTGATGCTCCGATACCATGAAGATTTTGTTGGCCAAAACTTTGTAGGTTGATTCACACAAACGAAGGTATGTAACAGTGAGGAAGGCGATGCTACATTATGAAGAACTCTTAAACTTGTAATTGCATAAAACAGTTTGTAGAGTTCATACATGTTTTTATAGTGGTCCGTCCACTGTACAAAATAGAAACCTTATAACGTTTTAAAGGTTTAAAGTTTTAATCAAAATAAGGGTTATTAAGTCAACACCCAATTTGTCTTCACTTCATTTTGTTTCTTTCAATTTTGCTATGTGCTTCTTCCTCAACAATCATGTGTCAGATTGGTGAGATGTTGGAGCCTATCTTCCACACAAGCACTTTTGTATGAAGCCATGATGTTATC
Source organism: Utricularia reniformis (assembly GCA_009725065.1). NCBI lineage: Eukaryota > Viridiplantae > Streptophyta > Magnoliopsida > Lamiales > Lentibulariaceae > Utricularia > Utricularia reniformis. The sequence goes on along the minus strand of RWGZ01001355.1, from coordinate 128,250 downwards.
TACGAGCAGAAAGAAAAGAGGTCAGTGAAAAAGTGGATTTTCTCTGTGTGAATTCTAGGTTATTTGATTGGATGTGATCCTCGTAACTTGGTACTTATAATAGCTGAAGGGATATGGCGGGGGAAAAATTTGAGACTAACACTGTCAGTACATGTCTATGGTTAAAATATTACTGAATTTTCTGACATTGTTTAAATATTACTGATTAATATTACTTCATATTAATGGGTACGTTTGGAACAGTGTTTGACAAATAGCAGTGATGTGAGATGATTGTACTGTGCTGTGAGGTGAACTGATCGTGATTAAAAAAAACTATTTTTTAAACAGCGGTGCAGTGATCGTGATGTCATAAAATGACTTTTTTGCCTTTATTTTAAATAATTGTTTATAACTTACAAATTATATTTCATATTATTTTATGATAAATTTGTTATTTCAAAACTAGATTTTTAAATTGTTATATATGTTTTTATAATTTGAACACGTAATTGATAGAATATAAGAAGTTATTGATCAAAATTATTTTTTTAAAAAAATAAACTATAATTTATCGATGGTAAAATTGACATTTGGTAGATGTGTTCTCGTGGCCGTTGGGTTAATCCAGCTGTGAGCTCATCGATGTTTTCTACGGTCACATGAACGAAATTATTAATGATATTTGGTTAAAATAGAATACAACTACGGTACGTTCACCGCACCGACGGTGGACTGAGTTTCCAAACATCACCAATATCAATGATTGATCGTTAGATGTGACTAATTAAATTTAAAAATAATTTAAAATAATTTAAAATACTTCTAGTTATTATTATTAAAGTTAATTAAATAATTAAAGAAATCATGTATGGGTCCCATCATATTTTTAAGAGATAGAGTGACGAATTTTTGTATTTAAAAAACAAACTTATTAATTTTAAGCACAATCTTATTTATAATTTAATTACTTTCGTGTCTCCAAGATTACCCATATTTAAAATGAGTTATTTTAAAATTAAAAGTAAATGGATCTATCAAATATAATATAATTAGCTATTTGAAATATATATATTTAGTTAACACAATAGAAAACAAGATCATAGTATTTTTTATTTTTTGAGACTCTTTCTTTCATTGTTTTAAATTTTCGATATATCGGAAATTTCGGGCGTACTCGCTTCGGTCGATATTTTGTGAAAATATCGGCCGGTATAAGTTTTTCGAGTCGGGTATGGTTAGGTTTAAGGGTCGGGTCGGGTTTTAAAACACATTAGGTTACAGAAAACTAAGTAATAAATTATATTATGACAAAATAAGTTGTCATTGTTTTTAATAAAAAAATATTTTTATTTAAAATTGGGATGATGTCATAATATATAATGTTTGTGTTCTTTTACTTATATTAGATGGATTAATATTGTTCTTTTTACTAATTTTATAATCTTAAGAAAAAATTCACAATTAACAAATTTAAAATATTAAAATAAATTAGTACAATGGCAGCTGTTATTCAAATATGTTCTAATGTATCTAATTTTCATAATTAACAAATGTAGATACAATTTTTCCATTTGGGAAACGCCACTGGAGGCTTAAGGCAGATAGGCCGGTAAAATTCGTCGAGGTCACGTAGAAGAAATGTTGTTTCCAATCGTGGTTGGACTTCGCCGGAGAGAAGTGGAAGGGCCCGTTCTCTCGTAGGCAAATGTAATAACACCCCAACGCTCGTTGGTATGGCAATGAGGTTATTTGAAAAAACTTGAAGAAAAGCTCAATCGACGTTTTTAGGTTCGCCGCTGAGGCAAAGATGATAAAAGCGATTATGAAACCAATTGAATTCGGAGTCCGCTGGAAAAGATGAACGTTGAGGAAAAAGAGTATATCCGAAAGGAAAGGATGAAGGGGCAACCGAAGTCCGTTCTGGAGATACTCCAATGACAAAGTGCACCCTCCTCTGGGAGGCATCATGATTCGATCGAGGAAAATGAAGGACACAATCAGGAGGAAAATAGAAGTCACCCCTAAGAGAACCCCAAGCCGCCTTCCCCATTCGAGGCGGCTGATCAAACATCCGGAAAATCTTTACGAGTGGGTCACCAACTCCGTTTACTCTCTCAATACGTTCAAGGCACTCGTAAAATTCAGAATCTGGTACACAAGTAGTTGATTCAACTGTGGATACACGAGAAAGAGTATAATCAAATTAACTTATCTAATCTACAACAAAATATCTTCTACCAAGATCACTCACCTCCTTCTCTTGCTGGAGAACTATGCAAGCCAGACTCAGCTATCCCGGGTTGGGACAATGGAGGTTTAAGCACTTTTGACACCTTCTGTTGAGATAAAAGAGGTCCTTGTAAAGAAGACAATAGCAATACTGAGGCGATTCTGGGCTTTAAACTTAAACTATGTACAGGTACAGTTGAAGCTGACAGTGGCTCCTGAAATAAAAGCCAATAGAAGAACAAAAGTACAATCTCCATGAATAAAGATTCCAAATATAATTCATTCAACTTCATTATCGATCATACCATCGAATCCAAAACAATCTTTGTTACCATTCAACACCGAATATGATCCTAGGCGAAAAGAAGTTAAGTACTTTCTCAGCATACACAAATATTAATGACAATTAACCAACAGAATGTTTTTGTAATAGTATAATTTCCAAACATATAGGGAAAAAAGTGTCACATTAACTAACCTTTGAAATTAAGTAGCTGCTCACATCAGGTGGAGGACATATGTCTTTAGCATCATCTTCAAATGTAACTTGAGAGATATGTGGCATTAGACCATCATCAAAATCTCTGTGACAAAAGTTTCACTTACGATCTTATAACACAATAAAAAAGGAATTGTGCTTAGGCATGGCATCAAGCTTACTTGAAAAAACTACCCCTTACGTTGCACGCTACATTTCTCGCAACATGGAGAATAGGGGTGTCGCTGTTGGCCTACAAGAAATAAGCTTCAAGCAAATTTTACACAAACAACATTACTAAGCATTACAATACCTCAGCTAGAGGTGCAAAATATGGGGTGAATGAAGGAACAACGTGCACTCTTGGTTGATCTATTTCATCCCATACTTTTATACGGTCATCAATCACCAAAGCCATATTAGGATGGCAAATTCCATCTTGGAAAACATTTAACAATGATTTTTCCTAGTACCTAAAAAATGGAAAAATAATATTCATTACACAAGTAGATGAATTCAGGAAAAAAATTGAAATTNTTTTCTAACAAGTGTTGGGACAAATTCAACATATAGAAATTCATGATATAATGAGATGTGAGAGTGTTCGTGTAATATAGTATATAAGATAAATGAATCATATTAAAAAGATTGACTAAATTAATTACTCATGATATCATATCCTTTATAAATTAGATTTATTCTAGTTCTACAACCGATGTGTGACAACATTTCAATACTCCATTGAACTCGCTTTGGTCCGGTTCAAATCTTGTTCTATTTTTATCTCTTAAGTTCGATATGCTTTTCTATTTGTGTTAACAACCCTTAAACCGGGTACCAAGGATGCGTTCTTGTTGAGAACCATTAAACCCGGTACCAACGAGGAGTCCTAAACCAAGATGAAGGTGGTCAGGCTCAAGCGGGGATGCGACAGCTAAAATTATCAAGTACTGGATCGATCCCGACGAACAGCTTAGGGCGATCGGTCCTGGCGAACTGCTTAAGGCAGTAGACCAATCGGTTCCAGCAAACAGCTTAGGGCCAAACATACCCGATCGGTTCAGACAGACTGCTTAGGGCAGTAGACCGATCGGTCCCATCAAACAGCTTATGGCCAAACAGACCCGATCGGCCCCGGCAGTTTGCTTAGGGGCAGCATACCGATCAGTCCCGGCAGTATGCTTAGGGGCAACACACCAATCAGTCCGGCAGATTGCTTAGGGCCAAGCAGACCGATCGGTCCAGGCAGTTTGCTTAGGGCCAAGTAGACCAATCGGTCTTGACAGACTGCGTAGGTCCCAACAAACTACATAGGCCCTCACAGGCTGGATGTGGGCCTATCAGCATGCATTCCATGTTTCAGGTTCAACCACACTTTCCAACATGAGAAAACACATTGTCAGAGGTGGTTTCATGACGTGGGCAACATGCATTTCCCCCTCTATAAATGCAGAGTTAAAAGAAAAGAAAAAAGATCAATTTTGAGGAACTCTAACCGCTGTAATTCCATTTTCCGCTGCTCTTATTCCCTTTGTATATTTCATTGATTTATTAATGAATTTGCCGTAGAGGTTCTCCTCTCGGTAACATGGTTTTTTCCACTTTCTTAAGAGGTTTTTCCACGCTAAAATCGACTGCGTTCTTTCCATTTTCTATATTTCAAGTTGTCTCTACAAACAACAAATAAAACCAATTTTCAGAATCCGGTGACTGTTGGTATCCCCTAAAAAGGAATCACAATAGTTTGGCGCCGTCCGTGGGGACGATTTGTGTATTTATCCATTGAGGTCTCTATCCCGACGAGGATTACGCAGGCGACAGATCCCGCAATCAGTAACGAATCCTCAACAAATAAGGGCATATGCTTTTATTGGAACTGTCTTATCTCACACAGAGATATGGGTTAGACTTGGACGGCGGGGGTTTTGGACGGGTCTGGACTAGTGACATCTCTGACTAAGTCGAAAAAGCCTTAGAACTTACCAAGAACTTAATTCCCCTCAAGAACTCACTGGCCAAATCGAAAGTGTGAGAAATGTTACTTTCCGAGGTATTCGTTCTATCGACATGCTGAGAACAAGGAATATAAAGGAGAAGCTCATCCGAGAGGAAAATGAGGACTCTACCTTGGGACTTATAAAAGAACCGGGGCTCCCAAAACCGTAGAAGAACAAGAGCTTTCTGACCAGCAGACATCCATGTATCTGAAGGTTCGGGTTTTTCATGGTTGGCTTCCGTTCATAGCGGTCTTGCTATGACAAAATCCAAGGGGCTAGTGTTAACAACCCTTAAACCGGATACCAATGATGCGTTCTTGTTGAAAACCATTAAACTCGGTACCAACGATGAGCCCTAAACTAAGATGAAGGTGGTCAGGCTCAAGCGGAGATGCGACAGCTGAAATTATCAAGTACTGGATCGGTCCCGACGAACAGTTTAGGCCGATCGGTCCCGGCGAACTGCTTAGGGCAGTAGACCAATCGGTCCCAGCAAACAGCTTAGGGCCAAACAGACTCGATCGGTCCAGACAGACTGCTTAGAGCAGTAGACCGATCGGTTCCAGCAAACAGCTTATGGCCAAACAGACCCGATTGGTCCCCGCAGTTTGCTTAGGGGTAGCATACCGATCGGTCCTGACAGTTTGCTTAGGGGCAGCACACCGATTGGTCCGACAGATTGCTTAGGGCCAAGCAGACCGATCGGTCCAACAGACTGCGTAGGTCCCAGCACACTACATAGGCCCTGACAGACTACATCAGCATGCATTCCATGCTTCAGGTTCAACCACACTTTCCAGCATGGGGAAACACCTTGTCAGAGGTGATTTCAGGACGTATGCCACACGTGTTTCCCCCTCTATAAATGCAGAGTTAAAAGAAAAGAAAAAAGCCTATTTTGAGGAACCCTAGCCGCTGTAATTCCATTTTCCGCTGCTCTTATTCCCTTTGTATATTTCATTGATTTATTAATGAATTTTCCGTGGAGGTTCTCCTCTCGGCAACATAGTTTTTTTTCCCTTTCTTAAGGGGTTTTTTCACGCTAAAATCGCATGCGTTCTTTCCATTTTCTATATTTCAAATTGTCTCCACAAACAACAAATAAAACCGATTTTCAGAATCCGGTGACTGTTGGTACCCCTAAAAAAAACCACAACAATTTGTATATAAATCGATATCTCGATACCATAATTGTTACAAATAAGGCCTCTTTTCCAATGTTTTCATTCCGGTCCGGAATCACGTACCGGTCCGGATCTATACACCGGTCGGTACCAAATTTTATTTTATTTTTTAAAAAATTGATATTTAATTAGTTTTTAGGGTCATAACCGAAAAAACCCGGAAATCGACTCTAATACCCGATATCGGGAGATATGAAATAAAATACCGATACCGAGCGAAATTTGACGTATCGGGCGGTATACCATTCGGTATGAAAACATTGATTCTGATACATCATAATAGAGAAGTAGAAATCAAGTGAAATAATGTAAGAATCTAGCTTTATACTTTGTGGGAGTCATGAAAAAGACCTTCTTTGTAACATATCAATTTCAGAGTTCTAAAAGAGAAGAAAACTGGAAGAATTTGAAGGAATGTGGTAGAAGTAGAGTTATTTGTTACAAAAACTGAAGAATTTGTAACACAAAATATCACAAGGAGAAATAGAATCTGAAAGTGATGTTGGAATTCCGGATCAAACCTTCACAAAAATAAACATAAATTAATATTAAATATAAATAATACCATAAAATAATTTGATATTCAGTATCAAATCTGGCTTGTGTCACGTCATTATGACGGTGAATTTAAGAACAATTCCGACAAAATCGGTGTTCTCTAGGTTACACAAACATCAAACTCCATTGCTCATGAACGATAATCGTTGTCGATAAACTCAGAATCAACACAAAAAATAATCTCAAAAAAAGAACTCAAAGTGTTTTTGTATCTCATATCTCATTCTAAACCTTACTATCCTTATTTATAAAATGAATGAGATATAGTAAGGTTGAAGACTCTACTCTCATTTGGAAGAAAAAATCTTCTTACTTTATATTATGTAATTAATATAATATTAATAAAATCATAAACCTTTAAATATATATAGATAATATAAATATTATCCAACATCTCCAAAAAAACAAGAGAAAGTTCAAGGGCAAGATTCGGTTTTGGTGTTTAGAGTGGGGAAATCAAATTCGAAATTTGTTAAAGCAGGGGAAACAACATTGTGCTGTGGGGTGAAGCACTTTCACTTATTCTTCTTGTCACATTACCTTAAAGTTGAAAGTTTTGTTAAGTGTGGAGATCAGTATTTGTATCGATCGGTAACACTTGGATGACGATCGGCAATGTGGTCGATCGGGGCACACATAGAAGACGAGATGGTCGGTATTGCTACCGATCGGTCGAGGACCGAAGTACGCAATACCGAATGTAACAAAGAGGACCGAAGCAATCGGTAGAGGATCGATGGCACGTGACTCAAAGATATGATTTAGAGGCAATCGGTCGAGGACCGAACTGAAATATGGTAGGGCTCATTAGTCAAAGATATCGGCAGTTATGGAAAGAGATATTGAAAGAAATAATATCATATCAAATCAGTATATATGGACGCACATATATGATTTCATTATGGATAATCATATATGGAGATATGATCAAATATAAGGAATATTTGTTTGTTACCTTAATATCTCAGCCACCTCATCTATATAAAAGGGTCTTAGGGTTCATTGTTATGTACTTCAATACTCTTGTATTTCGAGTTTTCCTCTTCGTGTGTGTGTTGTAATCTTCTCAAGTGATAGTGAATTTGGCCGTTTCCGCCGGTCATGTGGTTTTTTCCCTTTTCGGGTTTCTACGTTAATTTCTTGTGTAGTTGTTTTCTCTTTGCTTTAATTCTCGGGTTCTACTTAATCTATCGAGATTGTTCGCACACGTGTTCAATCCCCAACAAGTTTGTGTTGTATTGTATTCAATATTTTAAATTTTTGTATACCGAAAATTTCAATCATACCGATTCTCGCCAGTATTTTGTCCAATCGGTATGGGTTTTAAGCGGGTCAAGTAGAATCTAACTTGTTGAATTTATGAGAAAATTAGATTAATTTTTTTTTCAAATTACAAACAATATAAATTGAGAATAACTAAAAAATTGTATATTACATTATTACCATAGTTTAATCCGATACAAATCCAGTAAACCGATGTCATGAGTATGTACGGTATACCGATCGGTTCCGTTTTTTAAAATATTGGTTGTATTCAAGACTATGATCCATGATGAATAAAAAGAATAAATATAATGACTAATCTTATAAAAAAATTGCTAAATAAATGAGTTATACTATTTTTGTATAAATAAAATGAGAATTGAAAAAATAAAGAGGATAAGAGGAGATTTTATATTCTATTCATAAAAATAAACAAATATTTTTTTGACATTTAGTAGTGATGAAAAGATAATTATTTAAATCGTATTCATAGCAATGCAAAACTACCTAATTTAAATTAAAATAATTTCCTAAAAACAAGCATTACTCTCATGCATCATAAGAAATGTTTTAAAAACCGGTATCGGCCGATATACCGGACAAATTCATTGAATCGGTATATCGGATATGTATCGGTATACCGGATATGTACCGGATTATTAAAATAAATTATAAAATATTTTTATTTTTTAAAAAACAAAACCCGATCGGCCCGAAAAAAACCCGTACCGACCGATATTTTGTCAAAATTCTGGCCGAAACAGGTACACCCGAAATTTTCGGTATACCGGAAAATTAAAACATTGATCATGAGAGGAGTTGTTATTTGACTTTATCGATCTAATGCACCACTTCATCGGTTTTAGTTAAATGGAGGATAGCTTCACTCCAACAAGAATTTGATGTCTATGTTTTTAAACCGGTTTGATAGATCGAATCAGAAAGCTTTCGGTGCTGGTAAATCAGTACTTGAACCGCAAATATTTTAAAATATCACTCTATTTGAACGAACCAAAAGAACTCTAGTTCACTAAATACCAATTTGAACCCGCGGTTGAAGAATTTTAAATTGGGCTTTTGTATGTTATGGGTGAACTTGAAATGAAATAATTACAAATTTATTACTATTTAATGTTGTATTTCAAATTTGAACATTATTGGTTGTCTTTGTTGTTAAGTTTCTTCCTCTTCATTACACTTGAAGGTGATCTCGTAGTTTTACAATAATTACGATACCATCGAATATATTGGATATATATTGTTTTTTTAAATATTTTTATTTATTTTGCTTTCAACATTTTCAGACTAATCGAAAATCGATGCTTGAAGACGGAAACTACAAAACTTCTTTTAGTTTGTTGGGTTTGTTGATTTGCTACGGGGCTCTACAAATGGCAGAGTTCTCCGTCGTCCACAATTACTAAACTTCTTTCATGTGTATGTTGTTCAGGTTAAAGGTTCTTCTTTCATTTCTTGAATTAATTTCCTCCATTCTAATTTATGATAACTGAACAAAACTAAATGCGAAATGGAAAAATGACATAAATTTTACATGGAATCTGAGTATCGGGAGAAAATCATAGACCACTAGGTAAATTCAATATCAAATTAGTAGCGAAGATACAATACACAAGAATGCTAAGGATTAAACATGTGCGAAAAACTTCAATAGATTAAGTGAAATATTTGAATAAAGCAAAATAAAAAATAAAAAAACAAGAAATTTAACGTGAAAACCCGGGATGGGTAAAATCTACGTGACCGGCGAAATGGCTAAATTCACTATCAATTGAGAAGAATACAACACACACACAAAGAATAAATTCGGAATACAAAATAGATATAACAATGAACCCTAAGGTTTCCTTATATAGATAATGTTATTGAGATAATTAAGGTAAGTAACAAATATTCATAATATTTGATCATATCCTCATATATGATATTTCATAATCAAATCTTATATATACGTCTATATATACTGATTTGATATGATATTGTTTTCTTGAATATCTCTTTTCATAACTGACGGCATTCTAGACCACTAGATCCACATGTCTTCGTTCGGTACTCGATTGAATGCCCACATCTCATATCTTCGGACCGATACCTTTGTCACCTTCAGTATTGAGTACTTTGATCCTCGACCAATCGACACCAATATCAATCATTCTATGGCTACCCAATCTATGAACCCGGCCTAATCTAATAGGCCTTCCAAGCACTGAAAACACCGATGCAGCATGGTTTCAAAGTGGGGATATTACCGGAACTTCTTCACTCAATTACCAAGATTTCATCTATGTTAAACGGACACCACCACGACACCACGAGGACTCGAAGACTCGGGGATTCAAAATTGTTTAAAGAGTCCAACTCGGGATATTATTAATTTATTAATAAAAATTAATACTCAAATATTATCAAAATACAAACTAAAATAATTCAAATCATCCTTTGTTACAACAATTAACCAAGATTTTTAATAACAAAATTTTATTTATAATCTACTTTATCTAAAAATACAAAATTGATAAAACTAAATTAAGTAAAAGAAAAATTTATGAAATTGATCAAATTAAATAAACATCGGATGAATCAAAATTGATACAAAAGAAATATTTTATAATTTTATTGATGGGAATTGGGAGGTGCAGCTAGGGTTATAGCTATCGGTGGGAAATGGGAATGAATTGGCGCTGCAACTGGCAGGAGAGTCGAGGCACATCAGGAATGTCGAAGCGTGAGTTTTTTTTCCGAGTGCTATATGTGCTCAAACATCAACTGAGCCAATGTGTTGAATTGATAGGGTGGATAACTGATGGGGTTATGGTTGCGGTTGGGCTGCGGACAAGGCTGGGGAAAACCACATTGCGGGTTGCTGAAGTTGTAGTTGTCGGTGAGATACACTTGAGATTGGGGAAATCTGCGTTGCGGACCGCAAAGATTACTTACTGTAGCCACTGGTCGGGGTTGGACTGGGCAACGTTATGCAAAGTTGGACGTGTGTTAGACCCGCATCCGACACTGATTCTTTTGCCCAAATTCCACGTCCGTTTAACATATAGGTTTCTACTCCGTTGACAACGGCTTGGACGGAAATCACAATTTTTTTTTATTAATTTATTTAATAAATATATATTAAATATTAATTGTATTTATTTGATAATTAAATTAATAATTTTATTTAAAATTCAATAATCATATCGATTCGGAATCATGTATCGATTCGGATCAATATGAGTGGTACGATCGATGTACCGATCGGTATCCAAATTTTATTTTAAAAAAATTAATATTTAATTAGTTTTTTTGGGTTAGACTTGAAAAACCCGGAAATCGATTCTAATATCCGGTATCGGGCGGTACGAAAAAAATACATATACCGATCAAAATTTTAAATACGAATACAATCAAAACGAAAATAAAGAATAATATAAATTAATAAATAATAATTAAACGACAAGATCATCGAAATATTAGAATGATCACTATTTCTCGCATTACTAGAAATAATAAATAAAGTTTATGAGATAAAAAGATAAAATGAAATTTGGAGAGATGATATAATGTGGATGAGTGAGAATTTTTAGAAGTGAAAAGAGAATATGATGTGGATGTGAGAGAATGATGTTGTGTAAAGAGATTTATACGGCGGAAATTGTTTTGGGCACGGACAATGTTACAGATAGCCTAAGATTCCATTTCTTTTTCCGCTCCCTGCCCGATGCGTTCTTTAAATGCTAAACACTCTTCTTTGCCCACTACTCTTACACGGGTAAATTCTAAACCCTAAACCGTAAACCCAAATCGACATACCGATCTCCACACTTAACAAATAAGATGATAGTTTTTGAGTTCCTTATATTATTTTGGACAAAGCTTGTATTTATAACTAAGATTCAATCCCATGTTTGTCATATTTGGTACATCGATTCGTGCTCTTGATTTTTCGTTGAACGTTCGACAATAAATGATTTATTCTTCTTGTGGTTGATTAAGATTATCTATAGCGACGGACAATACCGTATGGAAATACGGTGTTACCTGTGGTATTCTCCCTCATATCGACGTCTATGGTTACATGATCATCAATCTAATCGTGAAACAATATGTTCCACGAACATGTGCGTGGTCCCTTTTGTCAACGTACGTACTGTTCCTCTTTTAAATTGTTAATTTTTTTTTAAATTGTTGCTCCATAGTTACGGTATCCTTGATTTTGGGGATGGATTTTGTTGATTGGAAGATATGTGAAGGAAGAAGAGTGAACTGATGAACAAGCTTTTCAATTGGGGTTTGGGAGCGTAGGCAATCGACGAAGGTGAAGACTTTATTCGCTATTGTGACTTTGATCTCCGCCTTGGTAGCGCTTCACTTTCTTGTTCGAGACTGTATTCAGTTCTTCTTTGCTTGCTATCCATTTCGCTAGGATTCTTATCTTGATTTATAAGCTCACCTCTCGGGTAATTCATCAATCACCTCGATTTTTTTTTGTTGCCAATTTGTTTGTTACATTTCTCTTGTGGGTTTTTTTCTTATTTTGCTTTGTTTCTTAAATTTATATATTCTTAAGACATTAGTGCTCAAGACATTAAGCTTATGCTATTGTTCCTTGTTTTTTATATCGAAAATTTCGGTTAAGTGATGTTAGATGTAAATATTAGCAATATTAAATATTTATAATTACAGGTTAGCTATGTCATTAGAAATCTCTCTGTATAAATAGAATTAGGTTTGTACATTTTGATTGAAGAAAAATACACAAGAAAATTCCCCACTTTTCTTCGTCTCTTCAACCCTACGGCAAAGTCTTGATGTCGTTGTCATTACAGCTTCTATATTTTGTTCATGTTGCGGTGAGCGTGGATCGAACAAGAACGATGTCGAAGCCGTTGGAAACCCCTCTGTTGGAAACTCCTCCTTTGGACGCTGTAAACATCTCTATCCACGATCCGATGTATATCAGCGGGTCTGATTATCCAAGTAACTCTCTTACTCCTGCACTACTCACAACTCGAAATTTCTTGGGTTGGAGCAGTGCCGTGAAACTTGCCCTAGGAGCTAAGAATAAGTTGGGTTTTATCGATGGCACTATGAATTTGCCTACTGCTACCGATTTCCCTGTTTTGAAACGAGCAGATTGTATGGTTCTTTCTTAGCATCTTAATTCGATTTCCAGAGAGCTAGTCACTGGTTTTAGCTCTGCGAATACATCTCGCGATTTGTGGATTCTGCTTGAAAAGCATTTTGGTCAATCAAATCTATCTACTATGTATAACTTATTGAAGGAATCCTTTAATATTACACAGGGGGAAAGATCCTTAACAGACTATTATAGCCGACTGCATGCTATTTGGTTGGACATGGATGAAATAATGCCAGATATTGCTTGTGATGCATGTGGGACAAAAGCAGCGTGTATAAAATGTGGAGGAAAAATCATGCCCACAACCATGCTTGGAATAACAAGGATGACTCAGTTTCTAAAGGGAATAAACGACAAGTACGATGCTGCTCGAAATCATATATTAGTTATGGATCCAGTTCCAAGTGTGCAAAAGGCATATGCCATGCTGCTAAACGTTGAAAATCAGTACAGAGTAAACTCATAGGCCAACAACAATGGAAATATCCAAAGGGAGACTATGCACAATTTGTAAAAAAGATGGACATCTGAAGGACTCTTGTTTTACTCACTGGAGTGCAACCATGGTATTTGAAATATAGAAAAGATCAAGGGCGTCCTTTAAAATTGAAGGCTAAAATCAACATGATAGATTCTCCACTTGATCCTTTGCAGAATTCTAACCCAATGGAGTCATCCACTGGATTTTCTTTGACATCACTGCAGAACTTGATCCAATTAGAGGTTCAGAAACTTATCAGCAAGCCAACGGATCAAGAAGAAGCAGCACATTATGGCAACTTCTCTGGTATGGCCTCTAACCATTCATTTTTCCCTTCTATTTTTAATTATGTGGCAACTTGGATAATAGACAGTGGTGCAACCTCCCACACTTGTGCAGACCTATCTCTTTTGTCCAATCTCACATCTGCCAAAAATCTCATACTTGTGTCTCTACCAAATGGTTCCTCCACCCATGTGACTCATTTTGGCAATGTATCTTTAACATCGTCTCTCTCACTAAGCCATGCCCTCCACGCACCATCCTTTCAATATAACTTACTCTCGGTTAAACAACTTGTCCAAAATCATCACATTAATTTTTTTTTCACTGGATCCTATTGTTAATTGCATGACCAGGTCAATAAACTTATCCTTGGAGTTGGGAGGGAGAGCAATGGATTATATATCCTTGACAATAAATCCTTTTTGCCCCATGTCCTTGAGACTTCTTCAAAATTTGTATCAGACTTGAATCTTGTTAGTAATGTCTTGCTTGAATATGGCAATACACTTTTGAATCATATATCAGTTTTTTCAGCCTCTACTACAGCACTTGATGCTAACTTATTATGGCATTGTCGCCTAGGCCATGTTTTTTATACAAAATTTAATCATCTGCCATTTCGTTGTGGGCTCAATGGAACACCCTGTGATGTTTGTCAATATGCAAAGTTCCAAAGATTGCCCTTCCCTGTATGTGCCACCACCACGCCTCATCCGTTTTTTCTTGTACATTGTGACCTTTGGGGCCCTTATAAAACCCGTACAATTACAGGTAAATCCTATTTTTTTACCCTCGTTGATCATCACACTAGAGCCACATGGACTTTCCTTCTTGCAACCAAATCCAGGGTAGCAAATCTTCTCCAGTACTTCATTAAAATGGTGGAAAACCAATTTGGTTTTGTGATTAAAAGATTACGGAGTGATAATGGGGGTGAATTCATAGGAAAAGATGTCGTTGATATTTGTAATCACCATGGGATCATCCATCAACATTCATGTCCTTATACTCCACAACAAAATGGAATTGTGGAGAGGAAACATAAACATCTCTTAGAAGTTGCTAGAGCACTTTTATTCCAATCTCACTTCTCAAAAGAATTTTGGGGGGAAGCTTTGTTAACCACCACGTATATCATTAACCGATTACCATCCTCCGTTTTGAATTCGAAATCTCCTCATGAGCTCCTTTTTAAACAAACCTCAAACTTTGACCACATGCGAGTTTTTGGTTGCCTTTGTTATGCGGGAGTACTTGGACCTCATTGGGATAAATTAGATCATCGGGCTATAAAAGGGTTTTTTCCCGGATATCCTATGACACAAAAGGGATATAGGATATACAATTTAGAAACTAAGCAAATCTTCGTTTCTAGAGATGTTCGTTTTTATGAAGGTTTTTTCCCTTCAAAAGACAGTCTACACTCCTCCATCGATTTATGTTCAATTCTACATGTTTTCTTCCCTGATCCTGAATCCCCGCCTCAAACTGAAAAAAATTCAGCCCCTTTTGATGTTCATAACTCTGCACTATCTACGTTGGATATATCTCAATCAGATAGTTTCATTGATGAGCTCACTCCCACTACCTCTAATTCACTCGTTCATTCCTCTATTCATCAAAATAAAGATGACACTAATCCCCCATCATCCCTATAAGTGAAATCCCTGCTATGGATGACACCTCATCTTCCAATCCACATATTGATACCAATTTTCCTCGGCACAGCACCCGTACTCATAAGCCTCCCTCTTGGCATGATGACTATATTTTTTCTGCTTCCCATCAGCCCGCAACAAACTCCTCTTTCTCACTTCCCTACGTTGCTCTTAATACTATAATTCAAGAACCACATAACTATAAAGCAGCCAAAGGAATACCTGAATGGAACAAGCCATGCACGAAGAGTTGGATGCAATGGAGCTAAACCATACATGGGAGCTGGTCTCTTTACCAAAAGGGAAACACTCAATTGGTAGTAAATCGGTATATAAAGTCAAATTAAATCCTGATGGCAACATAGCACGTCACAAAGCCAGGTTGGTTGCCCAGGGTTTTACTCAAATCCATGGGATAGACTATGGGGAAATATTTGCTCCGGTTGCTAAAGTAGTTACTATCCGAATTCTACTTGCCTTAATAGCGCATCATGGTTGGTTTTTACACCAAGTCGACATCAATAATGCTTTCTTGCATGGTCATTTGAATGAAACTATTTTCATGACTCCACCTCCAGGATATGCCGAGCAAAACGATGACAGAGTATGCTTATTAAAACGATCTTTATATGGCCTCAAACAATTGCCTCGGCAGTGGAATATTGAGTTGACGAGATGCCTCTTATCTTATGGTTTTATTCAGTCACCCTCAGACCCTTGTTTATACATCCTTCGAAAGGATGATTCTGGTTTCATGGCTTTAGTTGCATATGTGGATGATATTTTAATGGCAGGGGAGAGACTTGCTGATATTAATTCTTTAAAGAACTATCTACATGAGATTTTTAGCATCAAGGTTATGGGTGAAGCCAAGTTTATATCTGCTTAAGACATTAGTGCTTAAGACATTAAGCTTTTTCTATTGTTCTTTGTTCTTTATATTATCGAAAATTTCGATTAAGTGACTGAATCATAACTTATATGTTTCAACATGTTGTTTTAGGCATTTCCCTCGTTGAATGCTTCTTTATTTGTTTCTATGAGAATAAGTTATAAGCTCATTATCCTTCATTTATTTTGATAGATTGTCTATTACCTTTTGGTTTTGAAATACTGATGTGTGATACTGATATGGTTGGGGTAAAGTTAGTTTTTATTCATCTGATTGCTTTCGCATCTTGTTAAATCAAAACTGTATAATTTTGTTAGTTAATATAATTTTAATATTAATGTGATATAATATTTAAATTTTATAAACATTTAATATTCATATTATATTAAAAATATAAATATAAAATTGAATAATAAATAGATAAAATTTAAATTTGAAATTGTAAGATGATATAGATAAAAAATAACGTGAATAAATGAAAGATATTTATAGTGTTCAAATAATTTTGGACGCATAGAAATATAACACAAGATCCCATTTCCATAAACTCCATAGATATTTTATAATACAATACAACATAGTTTCAGTACATTTACATCAAAACAAAACCCTCACAACACATTAATTTACAGTCATTTTAAGTAATAACCGCTTCCTTCTCCCTCTAACGGTGCTCACTCCTTGACTCCCCACTGTAAAGCCTGTAAATCATCAAAAAAACCTTCTTAAAACTTCTTCTTCTTCAATAAAAACTTACTATTTCACCTACCAGTCATAAACTGTCGGGGAATTCGGATGCGGCCGATCAAAATAATCAGCACCGATGGACTTGGTAGCCAGGTTGCTTCCAGGGTGAAACACGCTCCTCCACACGTTATCACGACGGGCCGATGTAGGTGACGGCGTACCAGGTTCTCCGGGAGTAGCGGGACTGGCCGGCATCGATACAGATCTTTGGAACTTGCTGGTTCCTTCTTCTCCAATGTCGACTGTAATCAAAAGAAGAATAACAGAAGCGAGTTGGGGGTGATTTAAAGTAAGGAAATATTTACCTTTAACGTTTAATGGCTTAGAATAAGCTTTTTTGAGGTGTTTCAGTCCACGATCGGGTAACGGGCCTGCAACGACGTCGTCCCAGAGATGATCAAGGAGAACCATGATCTTAGCTACTTGTCCTCACAGTTGGTAGACTGTCTGAGAGTGGAATATAATATATAGAAGAAGTTCATGTTTATCCACTTAATTTTTATTTTTTTTCGAATTTATTAAATGTAATTTGTAAGTGTGGCGGCTTGAAATAGTAACGGGATTTAGAATTCTTAACAACTGATAATATTTGATTTTTTTTTATTTGTTCGCATAAATTAAATATGAATAATATCCGAACAAGAAAACAAATTCAAATAAAAATTTGAACGCATATTGATGAGAACTCTAAGATCAGACACCCTGCAATGGATGAGATCCAATAACGATTGGGGCCGATCCATATGGTGGAAACGAACTTCTGCAGCCCATTAGTGTATGTAAGGTAAAATGGCCCGATGTTCTGCGAGAAGATCGAAAATAACTTTGACGAAATAAAACGTTTTCTGACAACTGGCTCCGTGGTTCGATCCAAACGGTTACAAACCCACGCTTTCCACGCTTCGGGCCTTCACACGTTTACCACGCCTCGGGCCCGATCACGTAGACCACTCCTCGGTCCCGGCCTCGTTTTACATCGCGCGACAACAACCTCTAACAAACCTGTCAGAGGTGGTTACAGAGCGTGAATTACACACGCCACTAACTTTATAAATACATAGCACAACGACGGAAATAGCAAGACCTTTTGGACGCGTAAGAACATGTCGTTACCCTGCTGAAGTTCTTACTGCTTTCTTATACCTTGTCATTTTCATTAAACATCTGATGTATTCTGTATGGATTTCTTGATTAGTGAACAGGTTATGAGCGTAATTCGCTCTTAGTCAAGTGGTTGTATCCCCAATTTCTGGGATTTCCACTATAAATCGATGTGTCTCATTATTGTTTCTAGTTTTTTAATTGTTTTCCCCATAAAAAATAAATCAGAACAGAAATTGTTTGGCTGACGAACCGGACGACTGTTGGTACCCCTAAAGAGGGAACATAACACATATGAATATATTAGCGTTCAAATCTGAGTAGTTTACAACTATTTCTGTATGATCACGAATGAACCGTTTCTAACACGAATTCGTACATAAAATGAACGAATCAAAACATAATGAACATGAATAAAACTAGAACACAAATTTAACCTAACGAAAATAAACACGAACAAACATGGACATAAATAAAATTTTAGAAATATGAACAACGTTCGAACATGTTTTTTCGTTTAAATATAATGTAAACGAATATAAATAAATCAAATTCGACTATTCAAATCGAATGATACCATGGTGCTTCAATAAGAGAAGACATAATTATGAATTTGTCAAATAACTTGTAAATTTGTTATATCATCATTTATATAGAAATAGTAAAATATATATATATATATATAAAGTTTACATATATTTTGTTATTAAAATAAAATTAATTAGTTATTTATAAAATTATACTGTTATTTTTTATTTTAACTAATATTTTAACATTAACAATTTTGCTTTTGTTAACTTTTGAATAATAAGAAACCGAACCCAATATATATTGGTGTGCCAATAGAAGAAATTGGTGTGGCAATAGAAGAAGTTATAGGTGGATGGATAAGGATGAGACATTCTGACAATTATAGATGTGGCCCCACTATATTGTAAGTTGTAACTATTGTTGTCTGAACGGACGATGTAAATTATTTCAAATTTCTTTCACATTTGATTTAATTTCATTAGCATTTGATTTCAGAGGGTTTAATAAAATATTCTAACGACAACGACTAATTCAGAATTGGGCCAAAAAATGTATTGGATCTAAATATGGGCCTCTAACGATAGATTCTTTAAATCCTCACCGTATATCTAAAATCGATTGAATCGATGGACCTAAATTATCTTATATTGATTAAATTAGATGATGGGATTAGTTTAATCCAATTTTTAGCAATATTTGTTTTTAAAAAATAATGAATCCGGTAACACTAGAACAATATTATATTCGTTTTGTGATACTCTAAAAAAACGAATGTTAATCGAATTTTTTGGATTTTTTGTGCAATCGTTTTCTACCTGATCCAATCCAACCAAAAATCGAACGAGTATGTATGCAAGTTCGATCTTTTAAACCGGATTTGAAATTACTCACGAAGTTTTTATGAATTAATGATTTATTATTAATAGTCATTTTAGTTAGAAAATGGCGCGTTTTATCCCCAGAGTTTCTTAGGTTCATTAACTTTAACTTGAAATCCATAGTCCTAATACTTTTACCGTTTTGCAAAAACGATCCTAAAGTTTCCCAAATCTTACAAATTCAATCCACATATAGCAAAACCTATTTTTCCACACAAATTAAACTTTAGGAACTACGTTTGTCAAAATTTACGAATTATGAGACTAGTTATGCAAAATATCAAAGTCTAGAGACTAATTATGTAATAAAAAAACTTTGAGAACTTAATTTACTAAAATTAATAAATTTGGTATAAAAATTTATCAAATTATATAAACTTTGAAGATTTTAAATGTATCGTCAGGTTTCTTTCTATTTCATGCAATTTAACAGTAATCAATTAATTTAAAAATAAAACAAATAAATTTTGGGAAGTGAAGAACTGAAGAAGGTTATGGGTCAAAAATGTAAAAAAAAAGAAAAGACAAAGTTAACAAATTTATGATTTTGCCGGGAAAAGCACATGCAAATTTGCTATCAAGACAAGGATGCCGATTATGAGTATCAAACACGCATTCAACACTTTCTTTCATTTTATATATAAATTATAAAACAATAAATTTGAGGCATTTTGTTTTAATACGTAAACTCAACGCAATTATCAACGTATTAATCACTACTTAAAATATTAATATTAAGTATGTATTGGGTTAGTTTGATACATCGTTAGTAAAGTGCGGTGAAGTGTGGTGGGATCATGGAAGTCATACCAGTGGTATACCGGTCATACCGGTAAATATCGGTCGTGACCGATACACCGTTATTCTGATATATCGTCGGTATACCAACTGTATATCGTAAAAATCACTTGTACCGATCCAGACCGGTATGAGCGGTACCGACTGGTATGACTTCCTTGGGTGGGATAAATTGTAGTGAGTTGAATGCATTTATGATAACATGATTTTAAAAATTTTTTTGTAAACCACAGCGGTGTGATGAACGTGATTTTAATAAAAGTATATATTTACCATTAAAATCAAAAATATAATTTACTCAAATTAATCAATTTTTATTTCGTAACATTGAAAATTATATCAATCTCAAAATATAGATAAAATCGATCGTTCTTGAGTTATGCACGAAAAACCAAAAATCATACTTACACAACTGAAAAATAGAGAATATAAGATAATATAATCTTAAAATTTTTGAGACCGAGATATTATGTCATAAATCGATAAAAGTCGTATAACGGTATATAGATTGCTACTACATAAATTTAAAAATAATAATATTTTATTTTTTTTACTTAAATTTTAAAATAATATTATTTTATTTTATTAAGGTTGGACAAAAAACTCGGGATCTGACCCTAAAATATGATACTATATGGTACCAATCGATATACCGACATTATACCGACTGGTATGGCAAAAAACGAGCGCCACCGGTATTTCGACCGGTACCGGGTTTCCAGGTCGACCTTCGAAATTTTTATAAAATAATTTTTAATAAAAAACATATATCGGTATATCGGCGGTATATCGTTCCGGACCGAAACGGTAAACCGAACCGATATAAAAACATTGATATAACCCTAAATTCGGATTCCTAAGTAATGTGTAGGATTAATAAGGACATTTTAGTTTTTTACAAAATCGCGTTGTTATGACAGCTGCTATTAGCAGCGGTGATGAAAACGCAGAAAAATATGGTTGAACGCAATGCGATTTGACTTAGTTTTGAAAAATCACGTTTTACTAAATTGCGTTCAACTCACTTGAGTTTCAAACGGTATCCCAAACAAACCCATTATTTTTTAAAATTAAAAATATGAATAATATTCGAATAATAAAATGAGTTCCAATAAAATTAGAACGAAAACGAATATCTTAGCGAACGTTCAAATTTAAATATTTTTATATTCTTTTTGCACAAACACGAACGAACGGATTTGAAGATGATTTCAGAGACAAACGAACGGATACAAACACAAATAAAAATGAATACGAAACAAACATTGTTCTTTTTTTAGAAAACGAAAAACAATAATAAATAAAATTTTAGAAATATAAATAATATTCAAAATGTTTGAATTATAATATGAAGAAACACAAATAAATTAAACTTTGGATCTAATAACAATTTGTCACTATCATAATTTATTAAATAAAATATGAGACTATACAAAAGTCGTGGTCATAGTATCATTTTCTTTATTTTTAATGTATTTAATTCGTGTCAATTTCTGGATATACTTACAATCTAAAAGACCTGTAAAAAATAGATTAAATTGCACTTTAAATTAAAGATTAATATTACAATATTATAATTCATAACCAAAATTTCATAAATAAAAGTATAATATATCTTCTAGATCATTGTAATTTTATATTTAATACTTGTTTAATAAAAAGGGTAAATTAAATTAGGTAAATAATATTAAATTTCACATTTGATATGACAAATTTTGGGCAAACTTGTAAATTCACCACCCAAAAGAAACACAAACAGTGAAGTAGAACAAAGAGGGGCAAACGAAATGATCCTATGAAGACAATTTGCAGACATTTCAGTTTCACGGCCAGTTACCGAACTGAATATTGTTCTGTTTATACTGATATCCTTCTCCGGCAGCGGAGTTTTCGCCTGGAAATGAGTTTCCATAATTTCTCCTGTTGCTACCGTAAACCCTGTTACCGCCGGAACCTTCCTTGATAGACTCATACGGATGATTCCCGTTGAATTTCTCAGCGTTCACGTCGTAGAAATACCTCCCGTTTTCAATGGCACGGGTATCGCTCATTCCCTGAGGAAACTGTTCTCCGGTGGGCATAAAGGTTTCGCCACCTCTCAAGGCGGTGGAGTCTAGTCCCTGAGAGCGACTATTGTATAAAAAACTGTTTCCATGGCCGTTGTATTTTCCGTAGCTGTATTTATTCTTAGAATCCATTGGATTCTCGTTTTGCTCTTCGCTTTCATCGACGGCGAAGTACTTCTCCTTGCCGGCGAAGCTCGGTTCTTTAAAATCTTCCGGCTGGGTAACGTACGCAACTGGGTTATAGTTCTTAGGAAGGTAACGGTGGAAATCACTCTCACCAACGGTTGCGGAAGTCGGTTCTTTAACGGCGACGCGGTCTTGGCTAAAAAGGCCGTAAGCGTTCTCTTTCTCCGGCTGGAAAACTGGGTCTGCTTTTTCTGGGTTGTTTAAGTATTCTTTGCCGGTATTCCCAGCAATATTGTCACCATAGACAGATGGAGACACTTTGGTGAAGGACTGCGGCTCTCTTGCCTGAGAATGGAAGGCGAAAAGGAGGAAAATAGCGAAGAAGAAGGTTGAAGAAGAAGAAGACGCCATTAGGGAGAAGGATTGAAGGTTTTTCTGTTATCTGCAAATATTGTGGCGTTTCTTCGCTTTTATAGAAACCTACGCCGGTTTTTAATAGGGTTAAATCAGTAAATATACATTATTTTATTTACTATTATTATGGTAATTAAATTAAAAGATGTCACTGTTTCATAAAATCTTGACCGGACGAAGATAAATCCTAGGAATATGTGTAATATTTTTTAATATTTAAGCAATTAAATTATTATTTTTATAAAACATAAAATATAATTACCATGCAATTAATGTAAGAAAAAGGAAAGTGAAATGACAAAAGAGTGTGGGGCTGCACGATTTGGCGGCAAATCACGTGCTTTATTTTATTGGCTTTGATGAAGATGCGTCCTTGCTGTTTTAAGGTGGGGAGAGTTGCACCTAAATATTACTTACTTTTTACTAACAATAAAATTAATTATTTTTACAATTAATTATGATGACAATGGTCCCCTGGCTCAGACAGTAAAGTAAAAAGCTAAAGAAGTAAGTTAATCAATTAAATTAATTATAAATAAGAAGGATTAAATTAAGTAATATGATTATATTCCAAATATTTAATGCCGTGTGCAAAACTTCCGTGCAGTGCCCACTCTCGTTTAAAATACCTAATTCCCGAACTCGAACTCAGCCCGGACCTTAACCCGGACCGGATTTTACGGGTTTGGTTCTTGTTTTACCGGTTCGATATAATTTATATGTAGGTTTGCTCGATTAATATTGAGTTTATGTCGTGTTGAACCCGAACCATGATAATCTCTATTCTAGTTCAAATAATATTTAATTATAATATAATACATAGTTTAATTTAAAATTCAAATTTTGTCTGTTTCAAAGAATAATTAATATTATTTTATTTATGGATTTTAAAGAGAGATGCAAAATTAGGTTACAAAGAAGAAAGGCTTGTCGACTATGTAAAGGACAATGTCATTATCGAATTAATGTAGCTCAACTACCACGCCTGTTCCCTTAATGCAAAATCTCTTTCATTCACTTGCCTAAATGGCACGTGACCAGTCACATCTCATTTTATAAATATCAAATATTTTAAATACCAGACAATTTAATTGAATCATTATATCCAAAGTGTATTGGTATATAAATACCATAATAATTAAATAATTAAATTGATATGTAGAAAAAAAATACACAATTTTTAAATACATTCTCAATTTATATTTTTCTACTTCGATAAAATAAATATAAAAAAATTCACAAATTTTATATATCTTTTTTTTTTCTAAATCAAACAAGTAAAATTTGATCGGACGAAATTAAAAAGAAATATAGACTTATAAAATAAAGAAATATTTGTGAGGGTGAAATTATATAGAATTTTGTATAATATTTGTGAGGGTAAAAAGATATTTATAGATTAAGATTGTGATATATAAAATTATCACATGCAATTCCCACATTAAAGGAATTGCATTTGATAAACAATGTTTTAAAAACCGGTATTGGTCGGTATACCAGATAAACTCATTGAATCGATATATCGGATGTGTATCGAAATATTAAAATAAAATAAATTATAAAATTTTCATATTTTTTTAAAGAAAATCAGACCCGACCTGCAAAAAACTCATACAAGCGTGTATGATAACTTAATACATGATAAATTCATATATCCAATTAAATACTATATTATGCATTATAATAATAATAATTATTATCCAATAAAGTAATTAAAAAAAATAGGAAAACTATCACTTTGGAGAAATTACATTTTTCATGTTTTAAATTTTCAGAAGCAATTGAGAAATACGGACAAAATTGGATATAATTTGGAATTATGCCCAAAACTTTCATGAAGTTGCAATTTGAGCAAAAATTTTGGAATACCAAACACCATACTAAAATTTTGTTATTTCGGTATTTGATATTCGATATTTGGTATTTGGTATTTGGTTTGTTAGTTGATTTTATGAAATTATGGTATTTGATTTGGTATTCGGTAATAAGAATGAAAATTCGGTACATATCGAATACAAATTAATTTTTTAAAAATATATATTTCTAAATTTTAAATGGGTCATAGATTATTTTAAACATTTTTATTTAATGATTATTTTTGTGGCATGTCATTATATTTGTTTTATACTTTGATATCTAGTAGGTGAATGAGTCTTTGATTCTTATAGAAGTTATTTGAGTTTGAAAAGTGTTGAGTCACTTATATATATTTAAGATTGGCTCCGTAGACTACATTCTAATGGTATTGAACTAAATCAATATGAGCAAGATAACTTTGAAAATGATAATTTAGTTTCCACATAAGTAAACTATCAACTTCTCATTTATTTTCTAAAAATTATTTTTCGTATTTACTTTCAGAAGTTTCAGAAAATTCTGCATTTATATTGAAGTAAATATTAGAAGAATTGAAGATTATTTTATTATATAAATAGAGCAATTTGATCAATTACTCAATGTTTGTCATTTTAAAATATTTTTATATGTAATTGATTGAGACCATTTTTTTATTTGCTTTTAATTTTGGTGTTTTGGTACCAATACCGAAATTATTTCGGTATTGATACCAAAAAATTATTAAATCGGGATCGGTATTTCAATACTTAGTTTGGTTTGATATTTGGTATCGAATGCTCACCTATAAATTTCGAGTATTTAATATTACAAACTTCACATCTAGATATCAAATATAACTTAATTAAAAAATGAGAATATTGTGAATTTAGTTCCAAAACTTTAAAGTTTTAATAAAATTAATATCACTAATTAGTATATATATTTAATCTCCAACTTTAAAACTTTAGTAAATTTGATAATCTAAATTTGAAACATTTAACAAATCAAATCCCCATATTAGAAAAATTGGTCATCGAAATTAGTCTTAAGACAAGTATCTCAATTGCCAAAATCGAAAACTTTTGGGATCGATTATATCATACAAACTTAACCTTGGGGATTGCTTTTTTTCCAAAACATACAAAGTTTGGGGATTAGTTTAATTATCTTCATACTTTGACATCTAAATATACAAAATTTAGAATTTAAAATTAAAATTAAAATATATAAACCAAATTTGTGTAATAATTAAAACATTGTTATATGGGCTGGATATGAAATCGTATGGGCTGACAATAATTTGGCCCAATTATTAAAAGAATAATAATGAAAGGAAATACTTAATGGGCTTTTGCGCTTATAAAATGTTATTATTATTAATTAATAATCAATGAGGCATAGACTTAGTGGGTTTGTTTGGTACCCCGATTAAAACAGCTGTGAGGTACGGTGAGATGTCGAAATCGTGATTTTTTTAATGTGCACAAAACATAAGGTTAATTGCGATGTGATAATCGTTAGAAAATCACGATATCATCACAGCTGTTAAAACCAGCTGTGGCATCATCGTGATTTTGGAAAAGACTCATTTACCATTACTTCTATTAATTATAATATAATTATATTTATTATTCTATATATATAAGGGTATATTAGTATTTTTACATAAATCACGATCATAATATCGCAATTTTACCAAACATACTTAAAAATTCACGATCATCATATCTCACCACACCTCACTACACCTCACCACATCTCACCACATCTCACCACACCGCAATTTTAAAAAACTGAACCAAACAAACCCAAACAAACCTCATTATGAACGTCTTGAAAAACTTGTATATATTTTCTAGTTTAATAGTCTAATTTATCTTATTAATCATGCTTCGTTTAATTAAATTCATATAGGTAGGTTGTGAGACCGACAAAACGAAAAGCATAAGCCACCTTGTGTGATAATTTTTATGTCTAATCATGTATGTTAAATAAAATATAAAAATATAGGTAAGTAAAAAGTAATGATATTTAATATTTGTTATATATTAAATAATAATATAAACATATGTATATATGAAGATGGATTCTATNATTTGTTTTATATTTGATATCTAATAGGTGGACGAGTCTTTGATTCTTATAGAAGTTCTTTGAGTTTAAAAAGTGTTAAGTTACTTATATATATTTAAGATTGGCTCCGTAGACAACATTCTAATGGTATTGAACTAAATCAATATGAACAAGATAACTTTGAGAATGATAATTTAGTTTCCACATGAGTAAACTATCAACTTCTCATTTATTTTCTAAAAATTATTTTTCGTATTTACTTTCAGAAGTTTCAGAACATTATGCACTTATATTGACGTAAATATTAGAAGAATTGAAAATTATTTTATTATATAAATAGAGCAATTTGATCAATTACTCAATATTTGTCATTTTAAAATATTTTAAAATATAATTGATTGAGACAATTTTTTTATTTGCTTTTAATTTTGGTGTTTTGGTACCAATACTGAAATTATTTCGATATTGGTACCCAAAAATTATTAAATCGGGATCGGTATTCAATATTTAGTTTGGTTTGGTATTTGATATCGAATGCTCACCCATAGATTTCGAGTATTTAATATTCAAACTTCACATCTAGATATCAAATATAACTTAATTAAAAAATGAGAATATTGTGAATTTAGTTCCAAAACTTTAAAGTTTTAATAAAATTAGTATCACTAATTAGTATATATATTTAATCTCCAACTTTAAAACTTTAGTAAATTTTATAATCTAAATTTGAAACATTTAACAAATCAAATCCCCATATTAGAAAAATTGGTCATCGAAATTAGATTTAAGACAAGTATCTCAATTACCAAAATCGAAAACTTTTGGGATCGATTATATCATACAAACTTAACCTTGGGGATTGCTTTTTTCCAAAACATACAAAGTTTGGGGATTAGTTTAATTATCTTCATACTTTGACATCTAAATATACATATTTTAGAGTTTAAAATTAAAATATATAAACCAAATTTGTGTAATAATTAAAACATTGTTATATGGGCTGGATATGAAATCGTATGGGCTGACAATAATATGGCCCAATTATTAAAAGAATAATAATGAAAGGAAATACTTAATGGGCTTTTGCGCTTATAAAATGTTATTATTATTAATTAATAATCAATGAGGCAGAGATTCAGTGGGTTTGCTTGGTACCCCAATTAAAACAATGGTGAGGTACGGTGAGATGTCGAAATCGTGATTTTTTTAATGTGCACAAAACATTAGGTTAATTGCGATGTGATAATCGTTAGAAAATCACGATATCATCACAGCTGTTAAAACCAGCTATGGCCTCATCGTGATTTTGGAAAAGACTCATTTACCATTACTTCTATTAATTATAATATAATTATATTTATTATTCTATATCTATAAGGGTATATTAGTATTTTTACATAAATCACGATTATAATATCGCAATTTTACCAAACATACTTAAAAATTCACGATCATCATATCTCACCACACCTCACTACATCTCACCACATCTCACCACATCTCACCACACCGCAATTTTAAAAAGCTGAACCAAACAGACCCAGTAAGAATCCACTTAAAATTGGACAAGATTGTAAGAATCGATATTGCAATATTGCGATTTGGCTTGAGTTTTTAAATTAGACAATATTAAATAAAGATAAAATAAATATTAAATTTGGTTGAAAGTTAAGTATATAAACTACAATTTTATTTTCTAAGTTTATTTTACAAGAGAATTTCACATCATTAAAAACTAGCATCCTTGTTCAATTCCACCATTTCCAAAAAACATACACATTTTAGTAAGCATCGATTGCATAAATAATTCTTAAATAGATCGATTACATAACAACGTTATAAAAGCTACGTGAAATAGCAAATCGTAATAATAACGAAATTAAAACGCCATCATTTTATATCATATGTCAAATATCGAGCGAGTCGGAGAATATGACTCTCTAAGGCACATTTGCATAGGGAAAATTAGAATGTGGGTGTTGCATAGTGAATACTCAATAATTATTATATTATTCTTTTTTACGGTTTCGTTTGTAATGGTCGAAATTGGAATACCTTCCGTTTTCCATTCTTAAAGTTATGTCTCACGATTGGATTTAATCAGTGTTTTAAATTTTCGGTATACTTGAAATTTCAAGCGTACCGGCATGTACGGGTTATTTTCGGATCGGGTTGGGTTTTTGAGGGTCGAGTCAGATTTTTATTTAAAAAATATAAAAAATAAATATTTTATAATTTAATTTATTTTAAAATTCCGGTACATATCCGGTATATCGATTCAATGAGCTTGTCTGATATACTTACGGGTGTTTTTAAAACATTGGATTTAATTGAATGCAAAATAAATATAGATTAAATCAAATTTGATTCAAATTAAAGTAAAATATATATTAAATCATAATTTTATCTTTGATTGAATTCTAAATCAATCTAACCAATACAAAATATGTTAATAATAATTTAATTTTGCCTATAAAATTTTACTAATTCGGCGGTTTATTGCGTAATTTATTAATGTATGATTGTATGTCACAAGATTGTATCCATATAAAGAAATAATTCGTATTTGATCGAAATTCGAAAGGTTACACAAGCTAAAATGTACTTTTAATTTAATATAAATATCCTTTAAAAAGAAGATACACTACTAAAAATTAATATATAAATAATTTAAAAGAATATATATTACTAGAAATCTTTTAGGAAAAAAATTATATGTAAATATAATTGGGTGAAGTTTTAAGTTTACCTACGTTCCTCTAACATACAATTGAGTTGTGTAAAAAGCATGCACTATGATACGCTATTTAAGGAAAGCTATACATTTGTAATACTCAAATTTTAATTAAATTCTCGTAAGACATATCAAATTATCTATATATTTTAGTATTGATCCTTTAATGACGTTTGTTAATATTTTATACACAATTTATTGAATATTAAGAGTTAATTTTATAAACTGTTCAAATTATAAGAGTTTTATTTACGTAATTTGTGAACTTTGAGCATCAATTATGCTACATAAAACCTAATATAACGGAAGATCAGATGCTACAATATCCATTCATCTTTCTTGTTTTAGGTTAGGGAAAAAATAGAACAAGCAAGAAAGGCTTTAGGTTATGCTTTGAGATTTGGTTATCAATTATCTATCTTAACTTTGAACATATTTTTATTTTACTTCAGTTTTTCATATTACAAACTTGCACAACATTTATTGTGTATGTGTTTACTTGCTTTCCTAGTTTTTTCCCTTTAGAAAATGATGCATCCAGACTCTAAATTTTCGTAGTTTTGACAAATTTTATTATAATCATTTTTAATAACATATTTAATCTTCCAACGTTGACTGTTGGGATGATCCACGAAGTGGTAAAAATAGTTTTTGAATTTTGATTTTGGCGGGATCTCAATAGTCAAACATAAAAACTTTGATGACCGATTATGTTATAAATATTAAATTTGATATATGATTTTACAAAAAATCACCTTGGGATCCATTTTACAAAATAGTCAAAATTATGAAAATATAAATACTAATTATTATAATATAAAACAAAATTTTTATATTATAACATTATAATACAAATAATGAATAGTCATCGCAAAACAACAAGTCAACTCTCATTAATCATAAGTAACTTAACTAAATGACATAGACAAATGAGTATATGATATGTGAAATTGATCATGTATGCCTATTTTCAATTGGTCAAAGAAGAATTCTATATCAATATGAAACTAAATATAATGTCATGATCAAAACAATATTGAATGTTATACAAATAAAAGTGAATCAAATAGCATTACAAATGGCACTCATATACGTAATAAACTTATGAAAGATCGATAGTATCAATGTTTTAATAAGTGGATCCACAATCATAACATTTGTACCAATTTTGTTTATATTATAATGTCTATGCTACCCAACTTACTGGTCCGGCTAAACGTACAAACGAGCCAACCTATGAAAATAGTGTGGTTTGGCAGTAGAAATCAACATATCAACTCGTATGATTATTTTTAACCTATTGATGGATTGAGTCAAATTTCTAACAAGTCTGATAACCCATCAGATCAACACGTATAGGTTCGACAAATTCAACCTCTAATCCTATGTGTCGGACCTGTGTCCACCCCTAACTTTATGTTAGCAAAATAATTTCATTCATTGAAAAACTTTATAACATAGAACTTGCTTCATAACATGCCTATAATTATAATTCTATCTAAATTTTGATCACATTGTATATTACAAGAGACATCTAAGAAGCAGCAGCAAAACCAAAACCAGCTTCATCTTCATCTCTACCCAACAAATTTGCCACAATTACTCCCACATCCTCCATGCCAACACCTAAACACAGAGATTTAGCATCAAGCTTCACGTTTGGACCCTCTTTGCATTTTCCCATACATTTGCAACCCTCAACAGTTCCATCAATACCCACAGCCCTTTGAAATTCTTCTATCAATGCTTCTGCTCCTGATCTCTTGCATTTTCCTCCCATACAAACTTCTATCTTCTTCAATGAATTGTCTTCCTGGAGACTCGCTGGCTTTGGTTCTGAAACAATTGGCTGAATTGAAGCAGAGCTTTGGATTAATGGAGTCTCGGCCTTGAGGCTGTTTATGTCAACAAGCTTTACCTTGTCGCAGTCACTGTCGCTTGACTCTGATGAAGAACTAGAACTTTCACAATTAGCAGATTTCTTCATCATTTTGCTCTTCTTAGTTTTCACTGAAATCGTACTGTTTTCAAGATTTGCAGAGTCATCATCTTCCTGTTGCTTCTGCTTAGCTTCATCATCGCTTGATTCTGATGACGAGTTTTCGCTTTGCTTTTTATCTTCAATCTTCTTCTCGTTATCCTTTAGATTCCGTAATTGCTCCATTAGAAGATCTGCTGCTTTCTGCACAGACACAACAAATCAATCGAAGAGATGAACAGTAATACAAAGGGGATCGGATCGGATTGAATCGAACCTGGATCCTGTCGTCTTTGATTCCAGATTCTAATCGAGAAAGAGTTAACAAATCCTTTGAAATTCCTTTGAGGAGATTTTTCTTAGTCTTGTAATCGGCCTTGTCTTTCTCCAGTTCATCAATCTGTCCACAGAGAACTCTCATCTTCCTGGTAGTTGAGGAAGATTTGTAATACTCTACGTGAGCCTGATCGTTGAAATACGATGTCTGAAACCTAATCGGCCGCCTCCTCCGGCACGGAAACCCTAGCTCAGAACTCGTCTTAACTTGTACTACCGGCGAATTAGCGCGGTTGAGAGAGTACTCGAAACGGAGAGGCTGCTTCAAGGCGACGTTAATGGCTTCCATGACTCTGAAACAAAGTTTTTGAGAAAGGAAATTCCTCCGAATGCCGACGATTTGAATGTCTTTTGGTTTTGGTAACAGAGATAATCGCTAGGATATTCAGATCTGTGGATATTGGCTCGTCACGTGGCGACTTAGGATTGGGTGAGCTGAGAAGCGTGTTTTCACGAGGGGGCGTGAGTTGTCCACGCACCTCAACGTTCAATAAGCTTGTGACGTGTCGCCACGTGGATGCCAGCCTGGAGTGAAGTAACAATAGGCTCCCGTATTGGGCTTTCGATAAATGGACGGGCCCAATAACTATTAGTACATAAATTTTATAATTTTAGTAAAATTGTAATATTCGATAGTATAGTTTATGTCCTCCTCGTATTTTTTATTTTTTGGGAAATCGCTATTCAAATTTTGTTAAATTCATTAAATATGATTTACAAAGTGCGATTCAAATTCATGAAATTTAATTTTAACGAGGATTTAATTGATCAAATTTAAAACATTAATTAATAATCAATTTTATCATAAGAAGTTTGAAGAGTTGTTTGATAAATAATTAGGGGTGGACATGGATCAGCCCAATCCGTTGGGTCGGCCCAACCCGTACAAACAAGTCAATCCGTGGGTTGGTCCGCTAAATATCATTGTACGGGTTGGATCATGATTTTCAACCCGTCAACCCGTACGGGTAGACGGGTTGAAGTGGGTCAATTTTGAATTTTTTAAAAAATTTTAAGGTTAAAATTGAATGTTTTTAAATTTTAGGGTTTAAATTTTTCAATCCATTAACGGGTTGGGCCGTACTTTCAACCCGTCGGATCAACCTGTTGACGGGTGAAGAATAATTCTCACCCCGTTGGACCAATCCGTACTGGTTGGCGGATTCAACGGGTTCGACATGTAAACCATTGGGCCGGACCGTGCCCACCCCTAGATAAATAGTGCAAAATATGGAAATTTTATTTGCCCATAATTACAAAACAACAAAAGTTTGAGGAATAATAGAGTCTCGTTCATTAAATAATAATTTATTAATAAAAAATGGGGTAGAAGTGGAAGAGGGGCAGGGGTATTTATGGTGTGGATATTATAGATAGATGGACGTGATCATGTCGTGGGCAAGATACCCCAACATTCCTCTTCTTTCCTTTTCACTTTTCTTTTTTTGTCTCAAAACAATAAATTATTTTCAAAACTCTCACTTTAACATTCAAATTTAAATTAAATTAAAAACTTTGCTCTTCGTTCATAATGTATGGGCTTATGGCATTTAAGGTCCATAATTTATCTTGATATTTAAAATTAGCTCTCAAAGTTTTATGAAGCTAAAATTAATTCTTATAATTTGAATTTTTAATAAAAATATTTCACATACATTGTAAAATTAGAAATTGGTATCTGATATTTCATGTATCGTAGATGTTAAAATATTGATAAAATATTGTACATAACCATTTCTCTCCAACAGCGTATGCTATTTAGCAAAAAATTTACAAATATAAGTTAATTTTTTTTACAATGTAGGTAATTTAGCAAATAATAATTTACAATAATGCAATTTGTTGAATTGGTTTTATAAATTTTGACAAATTTAGTTCTTAAAGTTTATGTATATGAAAAAATTAATTTTCAAATTTTTGGAACTAATTTTGCAACAAGGGAAAATATTGGAAATCATATTTATCAAAATGAGAAAATTGTATAATTAACCCCTCAACTTACAAGTTGTGTAAAGGGCATGCCCTCCAACTTACGAAATTGCAACAATGACACCTAAAGTTATCAATACCATTTGTTTTTTACCCTTGACATTTAGCACCCAGTTTTCCGTAAGTTAAAAACTGTTTGAAAACTCATCACAATTATCGAAAATAGGACCCGTTTGAAAAATTATACAAAAATTACCCTTAATGTTCGACAATTGTGCATGAAATATTAAAAATTTACGAGTTCATTAAAGTGTCAATCATAAACGGTATTGGAAACTTGAGGTGTTTTATTTGCATTTAATTGAAGTTGGAGGGCTATAAATGCATATTTTTTATCAAAAAGTGTACAATATTTGCAATTTTGTAACTTGAATGACATGCCCTTTACACACCCCGTAAATTGGGGGGCCGTGGACAAACATCACCCTTATCAAAATGATCAAACTGATGGTTATGGTGATAAATTAAAAGATATAGATAAAATTTACTAAAATTATGAAATTTGATGATTAATTTAAATTATTTTCTTTTAATATATTGTACGATGAAAATTATTTTTTTCATTAAAGATGAATAAGAGAAAAATGATTGAAGGGGGGAGGGATAGAATATAAAGGACATGGCCGTTGGAGAGAGCTATCACGTTTTAAATTTATAAAAATAACAAAATTGTCTCTTGTAAATAATATTAATAATTAATGCACATGAGGACCCAAATTCCTTATTCATTAATTCTTACAAATTAATTAATTTTATTGCACCAATGTGGGTATTGATGTTTAGATAGTGATTAAAATTAATTATTATTGTTATTATTATATAAAAGCATACATTTTTTGCTTCTTTGTTAGGTCATCATAAAGATACCATGTCTAATTACTCAAAATATATATTATAATTAAATTTAAAATAGAATAAAATAATTCATCAAAACAATGTGAGTATGTTACCCTAAATTGTGGTAATCTTTTAGGGCATGTATTATGTTTATATCTTGAAGTTAGATTTTATAATGTAATTATTTTCGTTGTATCATGAATTTAATAAATTAAATAGAGCTGAGTTATATATTTTTAATGTTTGAGTTTAAAAAATTTTAAAAGTTAATTATTAAATGTTAAATTCAATTGAAATTAAATTGAATTTAAAAGTATATATATTTTATATTATAATTTTATTGGCTTACGAAAACACTCTCGAAGATCAAACAAGTTAAAAAATTTGTGGTTCTTTAGTGTTGTGGTTCGAAAACCGGGGGTGTCAACAATCGACCGGTTCGTTGCAAGACGAACTCGGTTGTTATTTGTTTTATGCGTGGAGAAAGTTAATGATTCAAAGGTAAAAGGGACGGAAGGATTTTAGAGTGGAAAACCTCGGAAACGAGGAAAAAACCACTTGACTAAGGGCTAAAAGAAGTGCCCTTAGCCTGTTCAATAATCGAATACATGATCATACAATGCANTATCTTGAAGTTAGATTTTATAATGTAATTATTTTCGTTGTATCATGAATTTAATAAATTAAATAGAGCTGAGTTATATATTTTTAATGTTTGAGTTTAAAAAATTTAAAAATTTAATTATTAAATGTTAAATTCAATTGAAATTAAATTGAATTTAAAAGTATATATATTTTATATTATAATTTTATTGGCTTACGAAAACACTCTCGAAGATCAAGCAAGTTAAAAAATTTGTGGTTCTTTAGGAATTTGAAAATTGATTCGGGCTTGACCCGATTCGAAAAAATAAAACTCGAACCCAAGCCATTTATAGCGGGAATTATAAGGTTATAATTCTTAAAGTTTTTCAATTTTCATAATTGATCTTTAGCTAAATTCAAATTTTAGGAATAATATTATTTATATAAATTAAGAAACTTGTAAAATAATATTAATATAGAATCATTTATTAAAAAAATAATAAAGAAAATAAGGGTTTTTAAATGTTCAAATTTTTAACTGTATACTTTTTAAAGTTTTACCAAATAAGGGAGAGGACCGTTTGAGAGTGCATTGTCTCTCTCTCTCTATCATCTTCTTCACGCAATTTCAAAGGACCAGAATGTTTACAGTTTAGTGTGAGGATCAAGAAAGGGATACAGATTTGTTCAGTTCAGTTTACTTGCTGTTAAGTTCAGGTGAACCGGGGGATGGTCGCCGGAAAAGTGAAGACGGTGATGGGTTTACAGAGGTCGNGCCTGTTCAATAATCGAATACATGATCATACAATGCATGTTTGTTTTAGCGACAACAAAGGAATGAAAGACAATCGAAAATAAATCGAGAGATCCTTGACGCCAAAGCTCTTCAGAGAAAACCAGAAGAAGATCCCCTCTTTCATTCTTCAAGTGTCCTTTTTATACTCCCACTGTACTGTGTACAGTAGGGTGTCGTTTTGTGTCTGTCCTTTGCAAATAGGTCGGCTAACGTCAGGCGGAATAGCAGCCGGAAACGGCTCCATAGTAGCTGCACGGCGCTAGGTCTTTCGGCGCTGCCAGCCGGCTACTCTTTGGCCTCTAGTGGCTTACATCCATGGTTGAACCATACTCCTGACAAGTTTGTCGCGGGTTGCCATCGTATGTGATGAGCAAGGATGGCCCGAAGGAGCGCCTGTAAATAATGGACCGATCGGTCTGGCACATACGGGAAATTGGGCCCCACACCTTGGGACCGAACGCCGGAAGCGACCGATCGGGCCAGACATATAAATGGACCCTTTACTGGTTGTGGACTGGATCTGAGCCTCCCGATTCAGCCTGAGCTATTTGGGCTATAATGGTCAAGACTGATACTGGCTCTGATCGGGGGTATCGGGTTCCGATGATCTCATCATTTAGGAATTTGAAAATTGATTCCAACTCGACCCGATTCGAAAAAATAAAACGGGAACCCAAGCCATTTATTGCTGGAATTATAAGGTTATAATTTTTAAAGTTTTTCAATATTCAGAATTGATCTTTAGCTAAATTCAAATTTTAGGAATAATATTATTTATATGTTGTAAATATAGAGGATAAAACTTATATAAATTAAGAAACTTGTAAAATAATATTAATATAGAATCATTTATTAAAAAAATAATAAAGAAAATAAGGGTTTTTAAATGTTCAAATTTTTAACTGTATACTTTTTAAAGTTTTACTAAATAAGGGAGAGGACCGTTTGAGACTGCATTGTCTCTCTCTCTATCATCTTCTTCACGCAATTTCAAAGGACCAGAATGTTTACAGTTTAGTGTGAGGATCAAGAAAGGGATACAGATTTGTTCAGTTCAGTTTACTTGCTGTTAAGTTCAGGTGAACCGGGGGATGGTCGCCGGAAAAGTGAAGACGGTGATGGGTTTACAGAGGTCGCCGGTAACAGTGAAGATGAATACGGAAGTAGGTTCTCCTAAACAGTCAGTTTCATCTAAAACTAAATCGGAAAAGCAGTATTTGAAAGGATCCGGCGGCGGTGGTTTGTCTCGGCCGTTTGGAGTTCATTTCCCTCGGTCTTTATCTCAGGTACAGCCACGGCCGCCGGATAATGTAGCTGAGCTTGTTCGTGTTGTGGAGGAGCTACGGGAGAGGGAGTCAAGGTTGAAAACAGAGCTTTTAGAGCAGAAACTACTTATAGAATCGGCTGCCATTGTTCCTGTTCTTGAGATTGAGATATCGAACAAGGAATCGGAGATTGCGAGGAATAAGAAGAAGTTAGAGTGTTTGGAATCGGAGAATGAACGTCTCCGGCGAGAGAATGAGTTCTTACACATGGAGCTTTCAAAACTGAACATGAAATACCAGGAGAAAATCAGATTTATGCAAGAAGAATTATCCGACATTAAAAGAGCCGTTGCTGAGAGACAGCAAGAACAGGAAGAAGAAACTTCGTCTTCTTCAACGAATCATATCAACAAATCGAGTTTTTCTGCTAAGTGTTTGAGAAAATTTGTGAACCAGAACAACGCCGGTGGAAATCCACCGGAAAATCGGAGTTCAAGCAAAGTTAAAATCGAGGTAAAAAAGGAGGAAATCTCTCTTCGGCCGGAGATCCCGGAGCTGTTAATGGAGATGAAATCACGTGCTCCCCGTGTTCCACGTCCACCGCCGCGGCCATCAGCGTCGAGTATCTCATCTCTTTCTTCCTCTTCTTCATCTCTGTTATTATCTTCGTCCAACTCGTCGGAACGGACGTTAGTGGAAATCTCCAACATCCCACAGCCTCCAAAACCTCCACCTCCACCGCCACCTTCGATTAAATCAGCAGCCCCTTCTCTACCACCGCCGCCTCCTCCGGCGAACACTGCGGCACCACCACCGCCCCCTCCTCCTCCCAAAGGCTCCAACCCTAACCGTACAGCTCCCAAGGTCAGGAGAGTTCCCGAAGTCGTAGAGTTCTACCATTCATTAATGCGGAGGGACAGTAGTTTCCGCAGAGACAACAATGGAAGCGCCGGACCTTGCGACGCTCCCGCTGCCGGAGCCGTTGCAAAAGACATGATCGGAGAAATCGAAAACCGTTCA
This sequence comes from Utricularia reniformis, assembly GCA_009725065.1. Classification (NCBI taxonomy): domain Eukaryota; kingdom Viridiplantae; phylum Streptophyta; class Magnoliopsida; order Lamiales; family Lentibulariaceae; genus Utricularia; species Utricularia reniformis. The sequence goes on along the minus strand of RWGZ01001355.1, from coordinate 89,984 downwards.
TCCCATTTACTCGCTGTGAGTTTTCTTACATTTGAAAGTTTTACCAAATTCAAATTCAAATTCAAATTCAAATTCAAATTCAAATGTATCTTAAATCTTGTCTCTGTTATTGTCAGATCAAAACAGACGTAGAAACACAAGGAGAATTCATCAAGTTCTTGATCAAAGAAGTCGAAAACGCAACATTCGCCGACATCGAAGATGTCGTTTCATTCGTAAAATGGCTCGACGAAGAGCTCTCTTTTCTGGTAACACTTTAGATAAGTGTATTCACACAAATATTTAGTCTTTTATTCGTTTGTTTACACTTAAATTTACTGATTTAAGAACGTAATTTGTATGGTTACGATTTGACACTATTTTCATATAGATTCACATGTTTAATCATCCTCTGTGTTTCAAGGTTGATGAGAGAGCTGTATTGAAGCATTTCGATTGGCCGGAACAAAAAGCCGATGCACTCCGAGAAGCCGCATTCGGATACTGTGATCTAAAGAAGCTCGAATCCGAAGCATGGTCATTCTACGATGATCCTCGACAACCTTGCGGAGTCGCTCTAAAGAAATTACAATCCTTATTTGAGAAGTAATACTTTCAACCTCAAAACACCATCTTTGAGTAATGACATTTTCTTGTGTTTTTTTCTTAGATTGGAACATAGCATCTATAGCTTATCACGAATGAGAGAATCCGCATCGAGACGATACAAGTTGCTTCGAATTCCTATGAATTGGATGCTCGATACGGGATGCGTAAGCCAGGTACAATGCTTGATATATAGAACCCGATTTTCGATTGTGATACGAGATAATGAGTTATGTGGTGACATTTAGATCAAGTTGGCATCGGTGAAAATGGCTATGAAGTACTTGAAACGTGTATCGGCCGAGCTTGGAATGATGGGTTCGGAAGAGGAAGAACTCATCGTGCAAGCTGTAAAGTTCGCCTTTCGTGTGCATCAGGTATGTGTACAATTTGATGCTCTAAATTTCATGATTTTGGTAATTTTGCAAGTTGATCCCCAAATTTTTGGTAAAATCAATCTTCAAAATTTAGCGTTGAACTCAAAAGTTATCAATTTTAACAATTGGGGTCGATTTTGATTTACCCTAATGGGAATCAAATTTGTCAAAATTACGAAAATTTGGGGATGAATGTACAATTTTGTCGTATAAATCACATAATTTGGGGATGTTGCAGTTTGCGGGAGGATTCGATGTTGAGACGATGAAAGCGTTTCAGGAGCTGAAGGATAAAGCTCAACAACAAAAACAGAGATCTCTTGTTAGATATTCGGCTTAATTCAACTTATTTTATTAAATCATACATTTATAACATGAAAAGGAGAAAAATAACATGCCCATGAAAGGTTCTTGACATATTGCACGATTAAATAAGAAAACGAGAAAAAAACTGCACTTACTTTGCAGTGTGCCTCGTATTTGGATGGTTTTGGTGATGGTCTGGTAGTCATTTACCAAACTACGAGATCGTGGAAATACAATATTCCTCCATTTTTGGATGTGCAAAGTTAACTGTACAAATGACTACGAAACCACCACCAAAATCGATAATATGAATTTTATAACTTTCTTTGCTTGAGGAAGGAACTGGGAATGTTCGAATAAGACAGGTGGATAATATTCGACATCAACGAACCATCCAAAGAGCGAGTTCGATCCCGTTTTACCGTATAAATGCATCATCAATCCTATAAGAGAATTCTTTCATAAAAGAGAATGTATACATCGAAAAGTTCATTTTCCCTTCATAATTTGCGCCAAGAAGGATAAATACAAATGCAACAGATATATGATTACGATCATACGAAACATTAGCATAAATAACCCGAGATTTAAACGCAACGAGTGAAGATCTGAGCAAATATCATTATAACGCATAAGGAGAAGAGACCAAACAAAAGCCACTGAAGAAAAAAAAAACCTGATTTCTCACTATGACTCCTAGATGATGTGTTGCAAGAGTAATAAAATTAACTGCTTCAAGCTCTTAAACCAAACCTCTTGACGAAGCAGAAGGGCTCGTCGTAGCATCGGACAAATAAAACGAAACATTAAGATTATAGAGTACAGAGATCGAATATCTGGAAAATAATCCACAGACAAAAATGATATCTTTTTCAAGCTCACGATCTGCATTAACGTGTACATATTACTTGATCTGGCTGCATAAATCACAGTATTCAGATAGTGTATACAAACCTTATTGTATATTCAGACAGTGTATTCGAAGTATATCCGATTGCTACGGCTGTAGATATCCATATATCAAATTCGAATCATTTTGAGAGAACTGAAGTATTTGATCAGAATTCTTACTTTCCAAAGTAACAAATGAGATACATACCTTGCTAAGATTCTGTGACCGATCGGTCACAATCGTTCCAACTGCTGATTACAACTGCAACATAAAATCTATTGTTGAATTTGTCCCACATTGCTTAGAGCAGTGGGATTGATTAGGTTTATAAGAGTGACAATTCCATCACATTATGGTTTGATCAAGTCTTATAAATATGTGTATTTCTACCCTTAATCATGTTTGTTCATACTCTCCCGTCTAATTTTGGCAAGACTCTATAATACCAACATGTTATCGGAATTAATTCGATTCATTTCAAGTCGAAACCTTATAGTTGGACTAAAGAGGCAGTGTTGAATTCTCACATTGCTTAGAGAAGTTGGATTGATTAGATTTATAAAAATGAGAATTCATCACATAATGACTTAATCAAGTCTTATAAATGTGTGGGTTTCTACCATAAATCATGTTCGTTCACGCTCTCCCGTCGTAATTTCAACAAAGACTCTATAATTCAAACATAAGCTTAAAAAATGTAGAATCAAAACACACAAATATGTCTATATTTCTCCCCATTGTAAAGCTCAAAAATGCTATAATTTTTGCAGTTTTTGCTACAGAAAAGAGCATCATAAATGAAGATATAATCTGGGACTCTTCAATAAGTTATATTTATTTCGACGAGGATAGAAGATGACTAGCAGATCAGCAATGAAATGACAAACATACATAAAATCCGATAAACAAGAACCGTACAACTCTAATCACATCACAAAAGAATAAATATAAAAGGGAATCATCTGGAGCACGCAATGAATCAATAAAATCACTGAAATAACACTTACACGACATACCGCAGTCTTCTCTACGCGATCATGAAATATATGAAAATAGGAACAATCGGGAGAAAGCGAGAAGGAAAATCGAACACGACGGAGTGGCAAAATCGCTACCGCTGAATTTCGATCTCAATTTTCCGAACAATCGCTGGAAATCGAACGGTAAGCGTAAAATCAAAGGATTAAAGAGACAGGAGCATTGAAAGAATTCTCAACTTCAAGAAATCCAGATCACATTCATACCAATACGACCGTTAGAAGGAAAATACATTCCCGATGACGATTATCGATCAGGTTATGGGAGAACGATTATAGTTTTTAAATAACCCTACAACATTTTGGGTATATTTTATAAGAATAAGAATGTATTTATAAAATAGATTTTTAGAATGTATTTTCATAAATATTTATATCTTCTATACTATAAATAATAAGTTATAGAATAAGTGAAGTATTATAGATGATAAAAGTCTATTTTACTTTCTTAAAATGTTAAAAACATTCACAACTCATATAATACATGTTAATGTTTGAAATATGAAATAGATTTTTTCAAACCACAAATGTTTTTTCAATGATAGTTTGAAGATATGCCGTACCGACACTTCAATTTTTCACATTTTTCCGTGTCGAGTCGAGTCGGACTCTCCGACTCGTTCCAACTCTTGACACTTGATACAAAACGACGTCGTTTTGATTTCTCCCTTAATTTGATTTTTTTATTCATCGGAAATGTATCTTATGTGCTTTCACGACTTTTTAATGTTGTCGATCTACTTGTGAATTCTTCGTACAAGCGATAATGGATAAAAAAAGTAGTTGTTTTTGGGGAGATAGTAGAATCGATGAACGATATTCATTTTTTATAAGTTAAATTTTTTTATATAATAAATTAATAAATATTTGTGGTTTTAAACTTGACTTTTTGCAATTTTCTACAAATTCTAACAATTATTTTTTTTAATTTTGATTTTATTTAATATTATTTTATTTACTAATCCGAGCCGAGTCGAAAATCTGGCTTTTATACTCTTACCGAGTCGAGTCGCACCGAGTCGGTCGGACGAGTCGATGCCGCATAGGTTTGAAGAGATAGATGATTGTGGTTGAATAATTCATTTAGGTTATTGTAGTTTGAGGAACAACGAGCAATTAGTTTAGGTGGAAGAAACATGTGTATAGCTATGTTCTAAAATAGAACAGGAACCTTGAACCGGTTTTACATCCGATCCGATTCAATCCGGTTGACTCGTTTTTTGATTTTCTAATGTTTTTTTAATATTTAATTTATATACATTATATTTATATATGTTTTCTTTCTGATTTTAGTATAATATTCAGCTAATAATAAAAAAAACATCAACTAAATTCAATGCCTCTAAAATAAGTAACAAGTAACAACATATATGTGATTAACAATCAAAATAATGATCCTTTTATATGTTAAAAACTGGAAGAAAATAGATATCATCAATTCAATTTAATGCATCTAAAATAAGTAACAACATATATGAGATTCACAATTAAAATAATGTAGACACGTTTAAAATAAATATAATGAGTATCACTATCCAAGTAGTAATACAAAAAATATTAAGTTATTAATGATCAAAATCGTTACTCTCCAAAACCATGTCTTCAAATTGTCTTGCAAATGATTCGAAATTCATTGGTGTGTGTTCATCTTTATCTTCTACTCCAAAATAATCATAAGAAATTTATCTAAAAAGTCAAAACTAAACCAAAAAATGTTATACATTGATATAGAATAATAAAATTAATATTTTATTCAAGGATGTCCTCATCTTGATAATTTGTTTGTGGTAATGTGATGTACAAATCTTCATAACACGATTTCTCAAGATCCAAATATGAATCTTCCTAATCTTCTACAATCCACGTATCTATTTGATCAATATTTTGTAAATCGATTGCCTCTGGAATTGGTTTAACATCATTACATCTACAATAACGAATTAATTCTATCAAAACATCAAAAGCAATGATTGTCAAAGAATCTAATTGCCTCTCATTGAACTTTTCATTGTAGCGTATGTAAACCAAATCATTTAAGTTTTTGTATAGCAATCTGTTTCTTTTCTTTGTGTGAATTGCATCAAAAACTTTCTAATTTCTTTCACACTCTGAAGAGGAACTTGTTTGACCGAGGAACTTTATTGCTAGCTTCTTCAACTCTGGCGCACTTCCACCAAAAAGCTTCCACTAATAATCTAGAATTTAAGAACACTTAAAAAGTTGCAAAATGAATATAAGTATAGCATATTAGGATCTACGATGTAGTATAACTTACCTCGTAGATATTGTTGTGTTATCTTACTATCGATAGCAATATCACGGCCAAAACTTTCTAACCGTTCTTTGAATAACCTTATTTGATGTAGATACACATATATATTGATATCTCTTTTGCTAGAAATAACATCCAATACATCTTTTATGACACTTTCAATTATCTCTTGATGATTTGCACTGTATTGAAATTGTGGATAAAGCCAAAAAACAGCAACATGAAGACCTCTATAGAATTGTCTATCATATCGACATTCAATAATTCTTGTGAACGGCTCATACAACCTTGCATCATTTTGAAAAGTAGTGTTCACCACTGCTATGACTTTGTGAATTTATTCATAAACAAAAACAATGTTTGGTTTCTTATCTCCATCAACAATTCTCAAAAGACGCATCAATGGTTGCATTGCCTCCATAATAACTAAACAATCATTCCATACTCCATCATTTAAAACTATCGACTTGAATTCTACACCCTTTGAGTATTTCTCATTATTAGATTGGGTGAACTCTCTATTAATGATTAATGCATCAACATACTCCATAACCTTCAAAAAACTTTGTAATGCAATT
>RWGZ01001355.1:0-77558 GCA_009725065.1 Utricularia reniformis | reverse complement strand
TAATTAGTTAGGATCGAATCTGAAAAAATCGGAAATCGACCTTTTAGTCCTTTAAAGATATAATCTGTAAAAAGTATATTAAAGATAAATAAGGACATTTTAGTTCTATAAAAAACTAGAAGTAGAATTTGAAATTATAAATAAGATTTATACAAAAGTAAAAAACTAGAAGTATAAAAAATAAGATTTTAGTGTTGTTTTTACTTGTAGTTATAAAATTGAGAAGTATAAATTTTACTTATACAAAAGTAAATAAAATAGTATATGTTTTACAACTTCCTTAATTTCTATTTCATAGAATAAAAAAACATAAGTAAAAGTGGTGCAGAACACACCCTTAGATTATTTAATTTTGTATTATAAAAAAATTATTAACTAACACTCAAAAAACTCCATCAAATTCAAAAAATTCCATTAAATCCATTCAATAAATTCCATTAAATCCATTAAAAAATTCCATTAAATCCATTAAAAAAATTCCATTAAATCCATCAATGTCTTCTACGACCGCTAAAGACATGCTGCTCGAGATGTCCACCGGTGCCACACGCACGTCTGACACGATTACGCCTTCCCGTCGTTCACCCCCCACATGCTCCGGTGACTCATCTCGGAGTCTAGTCACATCCTCTTCATCATCGCCTTCTGGGTCCATAGTCGACTCCATATTTCTCGGGCCGATCGGAGGTATATCGTTATGGTCTCGTGTCTGGTGTGAGGAACTAGCTCCATGGGTAGGTGGGAAACCACACCAGGTGTCGGGGTCTGCTGCATCGATTGGTAGAATGACCACATCATGGTCATTTGTTCCGGGGTAAGGGAGGGAGGCGGCGTCTGAACCGAAGGTACCTGACAACCAAATGTAGGGGGCACATAGGAACTGCCGGTGGTCAGATCTGGAGCACATGTATCACTCCTAGGCTGCCCACCATATAAGTACCCATATAAGTTCCTTGAATCAGTCGTCATTTGAGCCGCTGCCGAGGATCACGCTCTACAGTCTGAGATAGTACTTTGAGCTGAGCTGCTTATTAACCAAATAAAAAAATGAAATTAGAAGTATTTAAAGAAATACTCGTATTAGACCGTGATACTTCATACAATACTGGCTGTGCTATCCCTCCACGCCAACCTGAAGGATCTGAATTACTAGTACCGAGGATTAGCACTGTTATCCTATGGTAGCATATGAAGTATTTATCATCCGATGACTGGTCGTCTCGGGGATCATAAAGAGAATCAAATCGTGATATCCAATGATTCATACTATCACTATGAATTACCTCCCACGGTTGCCCCGTTTCTTTCCAATGCTTATGCGTGTCATCATAACGACAATTCACTGGTCTTGGAATGCAGAAGGAATAGCTAAGTTGCTTTCGAACTCGATCGATGTTATGAGGTTCCACAACCCCAAAAAAAAGCATCGGCCCGGTATAGGTCCACAAAACCTGAGTATCTTGACTAAAATGTCCCATTGGGAATGTAATGTACGACTTCCAAATAAACTAACAAGATCGAAATTGATGTTAGTAATGGTATTTTGTTAAACCAATAAAATAAACACAGTGTTACCCCATTGCGACGTATTAAATCTAGCGAATTATGACATATTCGCAATTGATGGCTTGGTACTCGAGTCCGTATCATCGTCGTTACGTACCTACGAAATAAAAAAGATAATTATGCCCTATATAACACAATATTACCAAAGCAAATACATTATTTCGCACCTATAGCCAAACACCATCCTGCATGTCCGCTCATAACGATCGTCAAGAAATCTATGCCCTTCTTCAGGACATATACTGGGTATTCGACTATAAGCCAAAATCTATATCAAAACAATTACATTAGATCTAACACAACTGTGAAAATGTAATCTGCGCCAAAGAATGAAAACTATAATAAAAAATAAATAACTTCAAATACCATAAGAAGTCGCATCGGGCCTCCAAGCGATCGACGTCTCATTGCACCTTCACATAGACATCGATACAAATATGCCAACACAGCTGATCCCCAACTTAATTGGGGGATTTCATCATCATCTGCTAAAAGATCTAGTAACATTAATTTACCCCGATCTCCGTGCGTATCTGGAAATAACACTCCACATACTAGTAACGCGACAATCGCACGAGCACAACTGCGGCAAATAATGTATTATTCTAACCTAATAAATCATATCCGTAAATATAATATGAACTTTACCGCAAGACTTCATCGTCGGTAGAATCCATATTCACTGCATTTGTAGCTTGAACCATATAATCACTTAACCTACCTAAGATAAAACATCTCCACTTTATTACGTCTGAAGTCGCTGTCCAACTCAATCTATCTCTCATGAAGCGCAACCATTCAGAATCTGTCCTAACCCGTCTACGACTGACAATGGGAGTACCATCGATGGGAAGCCCCCAAATGATAGATACATCCTGTAGAATAATAGCCGCCTGCAAAGTCGCAAAACAAATATAACAAATTTATTAATTGTGAACGATATACAAAACAAACATGAAACTTACTTCACCAGAAGGTAGGAAAAAAATATGCGTTTCTGGCCGCTATCGCTCAATCAACTCAGTCAACAAATGTTGGTCCAATTGTAACCTTGATGTCTTGAATACACCGTAAAAGCCCCAGCGATCTAGAACTTGAGCAACATTACGTGTAACTTGTAAATCTCTTAAGGTTCCATCCCAATGCTTGAATATTATGTGCCGGACATTTTCATCACCACATAAAATGCGATGACTTAAATGTCTCTCTTGAAGGGTCAACACACTCGAATCGACAGGTTGTTGGGTATGGTGTGTCATTATAAAACTATACAAAACTCAACTAAACTCATTATAAGCAAATCACAACAACTAATATCAACGAATAATCAAATCACCGCAACTAATATCGTAAAAATTCATATTTTCACAATAAANGATTTGTTTTAGATGTGGAAGACGATTAAAAGCTGGAAATAAGTAAATGCACAACGATGTATAGTGGAAACCCCAGGAATTGGGGTGAAAACCACTTGACTAAGAGCAGATTATGCTCTTAGCCTGTTCACTAATCGAATAATTCAGAATCAATACAGCATAGGCTTAATGAAAATGACAAGGAAAAGAAAGCAGTAAGAACTCCGGCAGGGTAACGGCCTGTTCTTACGCGTCCAAAGGGTCCTGCTATTTCCGTCGTCTTGCCCTGTATTTATAGAGTTTATAGCGTGTGCAAATCACGCTCTGTAACCGCCTCTGACAGGTTTGTTAGAGATTGTTATCGCGGGATGTAAAACGAGGTTGGGACCGAGGCGTGGTCTGCGTGATTGGGCCCGAAGCGTGGTAAACGTGGGAAGGCCCGAAGCGTGGAAAACGTGAGTTTGTAACCGTTCGGACCGAACCTAGGAGCCAGCTGGCAGAAAACGCTTTATTTCGTTAAGGTTATCTTCGGTCCTCTCATTGAACATCGGGCCGCTCTTCCTTAAGTGTGTAAATGGGCTCTAGGAATTCGTTTTCACTATTTGAATCGGCCCAACGGTTGCTGGGCCTTACTCATCACAAGATACCCGATCCTAAAGTTCTCATCACTAGCCCCTCGGGCTTGATTGCCAATCGCAGAGGTGATACAAGGCCGATCACATGATGTTTGCACATTCATGAGAACAAGGGACCGTATCTGTAGATAGTGAGAGTCAAGGGGACTGATCTTTCCCTTAGTGTATGAGCCAATTACATTTAAAATTTAATAACGCATATTTAAGTTATATTTTTATCTTTGTTATTCTTTAAAATTTAATAACGCACATTATTAATAAGTCATATTTAAGTACCATGTATTGACCAACCTTTGGTATGTTGCTCCGCCATTTTTGAGACCGAATGGCATAACCACATAACAGAAAACCGCATCTTCGGTCATGAATGATGATTTCTTCTGATCTTCCTCAGCCAAGAAGATCTGGTGATATCCAGAATAAGCATCCATGGTACTCATCATGGTGCTACCAGAAACAGCATCTACCAGTCGGCCGATGTGCTGCAATGGGAAAGGGTCTGACTCACAGCTTTTGTTAACATCGGTAAAATCGATGCACATTCGCCATTTCCCATCCGGTTTGGAAACCACCACCGGGTTTGCAACCCATTCAGTATAGTGGATTTCTATGATAAATCCCGACCGTAGCAGCTTATTCACTTCAGCCCGGATAATCTCGATCATCTCAGGAGAATAGCGTCTCCTTTTCTGCCTAACAGGCTTCGTTCCTGGCTCAGTGTTGATCCGATGTTCACTATCAGATCGGTCAATCCCCGGAACATCGTCCGGGGTCCATGCGAATATATACACGTGGCTTCTCAGCAGGTGGATCAGTTCTTTGTCAAAGTCAGGGGCCCGATGTGCCCCGATGCGAGTTGTCTTGGTTGAGTATCCTCAACCAGGTTGATCAATTTGAACCCTTCGGTTCCATTGCTTGCCTCGGGTGCGGCAACTCTTCCAGCAGATCCACCCGGGCCCTTTTAACCGGTGCCAAAGCTCCGCACGAGCTCATGTAGCATTGCCTAGCCACTTTCTTATCTCCCTTAACAGAAATAGCTCCATGAATGGAGAGGAATTTGAGCATCATGTGGTAAGTAGAAGGGACAGCCTCAAACTTACTGAGGCCGGTCCGTCCGATGATAGCGTTGTAAGCCAAGTCGACTTCAACGATAATAAATTCCAGGTCTTCCGACCGGTCCTTGGATGGCTCTCCAAGGGTAACCGGGAATAACATCTTCCCGCAAGGAATAATGCTCCTTTGGTCGAATGACCAAATAGTTATGTTTGCGATCGGGAGATCGTGAGCAACAGCTCCTAACATTTCGTCGACTTCGCGCTTCATTAGATTGCACGAAGCCCCAGTATCCACTAAAATTCTGTGGACACGATGATTCCCGATGATCCCAGTGATGGTAAGGGGATCGTCAAATGGATCCATGATCCCTTCCCGATCAGCCAGGGTGAAAGTAATGTCCTCTCTGAAGAAGGAGGACTGTTCCATGGGATCATACTTTACCAGCGCCACAGACTCGGAGCTCTCAGTAGAGTCTCTGCGCGCAGTTCTCTTTCGGTCCCGGACCGATTCATTTATTCTCAAACCACCGGAGATAACATAAATATCTCCGGCCACTTCTCTCGGTGCCACCTCATTTTGAGGAGGTTGGGCACCAGTTACCGCAGGTGGTGGAGCGGCCTGCTCCTGTCTTCCACCCTCGTTCTGCGGGGCTCTACCGCCGCGGCCCCGCCTTCTTCTTCTCCGGCCCTGACCACGGTTCTCACGACCATGTTGACCTCTTTGTTGCTCTGGCGGAGGAGACCCTCGGTCCCCCGTCCGATCATTGTAATTTCGGGGTTATCCCCGATTATCTCTTCCCCGCGGCCTGTGACGATCGTCACCTTGGTGGCCCCTTCGGGGAGATTCTGCTCGCTTGCCCTTCTGACCATTCCGGTCGAGCTTTTCTTTACTCATTGCCTCTATTGTCTTTTTCAACTGCGGGCACTTCAGGGTCGGGTGATCGTGATTATGGTAGAGCTCGCAATACACCCGATTGTCCTCCTGCTTTGGGGGGACGTCTTTTTCACTCACAGCCGCTACTTCTCGCGACTGTTTCTTAGGGTAGGAAACCCTATGATCACCTGCGGGCTCAGAATTCCCGCTAGGCTCCCGATAACCAAGCCCCAACGCTTCATCTACCTTAATATACTTGTTGATTTTCTGAAGAAGTTTTCCCAAGGTGGATGGTGGGTTCTTCACCAAGCTGGCCGAAAGGCCGCACGGTCCTAGGACTTGCTGTAGAATATCAATCTTATCCCAGAGCTCGAGCTTGATGCCCCGGGTGGTCCAATTGAATTTCTCCATGAAGGACCGAAGGCTCATCTTTGCCAGGATATACTTTAGCTGATATAGTTCCTGCCTGCTTCGGGGCGGTCCTACATTTGGAGCAAATTGCTTTGAGAAAGCCAAAATAAATCCGCCATACGACTGTATGGATCGGGCCGGCAAATTTTTAAACCACGTTCGGGCGTCGCCTTGTAACCCTGCCGCGAAGATCTGACACTTTAGTGAATCTGAGGCCCGAACCGTTCCCATACGTAGTTCGAAATCGGCAACGTGATCGATTGGATCACCATCGCCACGAAATTTCGGCAACCCTTCGGGGTTGCGATAATGCCGATCTGGGACTGATGCCCAAATCTCCTCAGAAAAGGGGAGCATCAAATCTCCCAAGGCGGTTCATTCGCCTTCAGATTGAGGAGACGATGCCTGGACCGCATGCAAATTATGCCACCAGTCATCATCCTTATTTCTCCTGATAGGGGCCTCCATGGCATTGTTAAATAAACCAGGATTGCGTCCCAGATTAGGTTCGCAATCCCTCAGCGCACGCATGCTCTCCAACTCCCTGATGAGCTCATCAATTCGTCACTGCATCTGCTCCTGATCATTTCCAGGAGCGGGTGTTAGAGCTCTAGCTGGGGGAGGAGGTGTAGACCAATATCTAGGCCTCCTCATTGTCACGCCACGCCTGATGATTTCTTCTTCATCAGTGCTGCTCTCGTCAGAATCACTCTCGTATCCTCTGCTTTTGGGAACAGGGCTTGATACAGCCGGTGGTTCTATTCCACTTTTCTCCGACGTAATTTCCAGTACCACCTTCATGACGACAACTTCCAGATCCTGTAAAGTGAATGTTGGTTTTGGGAGACTGTCGGGAAGCACGTCACTATCATTGGTCGAAGTTCTAGTCGCCATGCCTTTGATTATCCTATCCCTGGTAGAAAACTCAAATGGGATTAGAGAATCGTCCCCACGGACGGCGCCAAACTGTTATGGTCCCTTTTTAGGGGGTACCAACAGTCGTCCGGTTCGTTTAGCAAACGAACTCGGTTCTGATTTGTTTTAGATGTGGAAGACGATTAAAAGATGGAAATAAGTAAATGCACAGCGATGTATAGTGGAAACCCCAGGAATTGGGGTGAAAACCACTTGACTAAGAGCAGATTATGCTCTTAGCCTGTTCACTAATCGAATAATTCAGAATCAATACAGCAGAGGCTTAATGAAAATGACAAGGAAAAGAAAGCAGTAAGAACTTTGGCAGGGTAACGGCATGTTCTTACGCGTCCAAATGGTCCTCTATTTCTGTCGTCTTGCCCTGTATTTATAGAGTTTATAGCGTGTGCAAATCACGCTCTGTAACCGCCTCTGACANAGTTTTTCTCCCTATATTCCTTAATTAAATATTAGGGATCTCTATTTAAATCTATAATAATTAAAACGGACGGAAGACATCTTTGGTCCCCATAGTTTAGATTTTTTGATAATTTTGGTTCTCAAACTTTCTAATTTTGGGAAAACCACCTCCCAAAGTTTTGATGTATGCAAAATTGATCCATAAACTATCATTATTTTGGCAAAACCAGTCTCCAAACTTATATGTGTGTGGCATAATTGGCCCGCAAAGTTGTAATTTGTGGCAAATAAGGTTTCCGGACAAAAAGTACACAAATTTTGTCATCAAAGTTTCAAATTTTTGGCAAAATTGGTCCCTAACGCCGTTAATGGTTCTCAAAGTTTGCAAAACATGACAATTTTAGTCCCCAAACTTTTGAATTGCTAATTTGGTCTCCAAAGTTTATATAATTTGACAGAATTAGTCCCAAACGAAAGAATATGATGTTTTTTTATGATTTTTACGATACATTTTAGTGTTTATAAATTGAAAAATTATTAGTCTTATATCTGATTTGTAATTTTCGACCGAATATATGACAACGATACCAATTTGAATTGCGAATGTCAATATTTGAAGTTTATTAATGTTTAATGAGTTTATTTGTTGAAGTTTCTATTTAATTGTTTTTCAAAATTTATTTTGACAATTTCCGACAATTTATATATTGACGAAGAAGTTTCGATAACGTTTAAAATATCGATTGCATTCAATTTTTTTCCGTACCGGCCAATATACATGTTCGGAATACCATTTCGGTGTAGTATGATTATTAAGGCCGGAACTTGTCGGAAACACCGAAATATCATAGAAATAATATTAATCGTATTTGTATACTCATACAAATATATTGACTAATTCGTTATTTAATCAATTTTCGAAATTTATATATTGAAGATTTGTATGAGTATACAAATACAGTTAACGATATTTCCAACAAGTTCCGTAATCAATTCTCGGAAATTTATAAATTGACAAATATATTTGTATGAGTATATCGATTGTCAATATACTCATATATATATTTGTATGAGTATATACTCATAAAAATATATTAATCGATTTTCGACAATTTATATATTGACCATTTCAGTATTTGTATGAGTATATTTGTAAATATTTAATTTTCGAATCAAGCCCGGTATCCGTGATATCGGTAAAAATACCGAAAACTATTTATGTTTTTTAAATTAAATAGTTTTTTTAAAAAAAATATATTGTATATTTAAAAATTATTATTTTATTTTTTAAATTTATTTTTTTCGGATCGGATCTGTTCAGGTCGGGTTTCCGATTCAACCGGTGACCGCGATACCGGTCAAAATATCGAAAAGAAAAATTTATATTTTTTTCAAATTAAATATTTTTTTAAAATAATAAATTTTTATTTATTTTTAAATATATTGTTTTATTAAATATTTTTTTTATAAAATTTAATTAACCCGTCCATTTCGGGTCGGGTTTCTGGGTTTGACCATAACAGTAAAATTAACGGAGTAGGGTTAAGTGAAGAGCGATTTTGCCTAAATTTCAAAACTTTGAGGACTATACTTGTTACTGTATGTAATCAATTTGTCAAATTAATCAAACTTTGGAGACTAATTTTGCCCTTTAAAACGTTGGGGACCAATTTTTCCAAATTATCGAAACTTTGGGAACTAATACGTCATTTTCTCAATTAAAACATTAAAAGTGTACCATATATCAATGTTTTCATATCGGTTCGGCATACTATTTAAGTCCGGATCGATACGATCAGTATATTTTTTTATTTTAAATAAAATAATACTTTTTTTTCCCGAAACTCGGTAAAATCCGAGTTCCAATCCGGAAACTCGGTATCGGGCGATAACGACCAAAATATCGATAGTGCCCAGTTTTTACTATACCGATCAATATAAAAACATGTGCCTATACATAAAGGTATAGTAAATGAATAAACAAGCGAACTGTCTAACACTTCTGTTGTTTTTCTTTTGCAAAATGGAAATCTTTTACTCATGTAGTCATCGTTATGCACACACGAATTGAAGTGACCCCCAAAGCCCCAATTCACTGGACCCATGTGACGGCAGAGCCCTCACAAACCGAAAGAGCACGACTCTGAATCTTCAGAGTTCTTTGGAATTGTCGCCGTCTGTGGTTATCGATTTTAATGATGATTGAAAGCAAGGAGGATGTAGGTCTTGTCTGGAAACCAAAATTGGATTTCTTTCCTTCCAAAAAAGATTAAAGACGTGTTCCTAGCTAAGGGCAAAGCTCTGCGTTGTATAATCCTAGTACTGTACTCGTGGACAGCTTTTTTCTTCCACACAGTGACCCAAAGAAATATCTGAAGAAACGAGTGAAGGATACATATGGCAAGTCTGGTAATCATCGTTTGTTTTTGTAGTTAAATAATGATTTGGTTTACATAATCAAGAGAGGAAAGCTAAAATTGGAGATGAGCTGCTTTCTTATCGTAAGCTTGATGGTTACAGGTACATAAGATACACTCTAGTACTCTGAAGTTTTGCTGTGCTCCTTCGCTAAATTAGTGCATTTGCTTCCTTATGAGTTGGTTTTGATTTGCTCTGGTAATATGAGTAAACTTGAATACAAAACCATTGCTGTGTAATCATTTCTTACATTGAATTTGAAGGTGATGATGCTCGTGTCTCAGTAGCATAAGCCATCAAGGCAAAGGCTCCCTCGAGTCTCCCAGCCGGGACAAGTGAAGGTACGCATCTGTACCTGTAATAGTAGAATGAAACTTGTAATAAAAATCCTGTTTCGGGATGAACAACTTACCATATCCATCCATTGATATAATCTGCAAATCCCCACCAAAATATCTTGCATACAATCTAACTGTAGGAAGCCCAAATCCATAACCAGCCATAATTGATGATTTTCCAATATCACATTCAGATTGCTCATGTAGAGGGTTATTTGCTGAACTGTAGAGGTACGTAAAGATTCTAGGAAGCCCGCTTCTCGGTATGCCACCGCCTTCGTCAGATATCTATCGAAGATGGGACCTGAAAATTAGCTAGCAGGAAGTATAAGAAAGCAATAAGAATATGCAGGAAGAGCAAAAACAAGCCTTTATGGTAACATCCTCCACCCCATCAGCAACTATTATTCGGACAGGAGAAGGAACCTTGTCTGAATCCATAAACCTTTCTTGAACAGCTCGCAGTGAATTCTTTACCAACTCATACACCATCAAATGCAAATGTGAAGGTACATAGCTGCCACCAAATTCAATACAAGGGGTAAGTATTATTAAGTAAGTGTGTTCTTTTCACGATTATAACTTACGGAAAAGTGAAACTAGGATCTCCGTATATACGTATTTCAGGTGAAGTAGTGCCGTAATGGCGGAAGCAAATGGCACGGGCATCTTCACTAGCAGATCTTGCAATCTCTACAGGTGACATTTTGGTATGAATGCAGCCTATGCAATCAGGAGGTGGATTTGGATCATGCAAAGCCACATGCTGCCCTATGATCATAAAACAAGATGTTTTGGATTTCTTTCTTTAAAGGGAGTGTAGAAAAATGACTTATTTACCAATCAGCATACGAATCCCGATCCTAGACATATAAAATCGATCTAAAAACTCGTGAATTTCATCCAAGTCTTGATAAACATGAACAGAATTCAGATCCTTCTTCAATTGGTGAACTCCCAAAGCCATCATTGGAACAACGTTGTTATGTCTCACTTTAATCTTCTTGATCATCTCTGTGAATTCAAGTTCATCATCATTGTTTTTAACCAGAGGAAAAGATCTAAGCTCACGGAAGGATTCCAGGTACCAATCTTTCACCTAGGAGACAAATAAAAAGAAGTCAGGGAATCCATAAGTACAAGTACTCTAGAGATAAGCAAAAAAAACACCTTCAGAACAGGGGATTTTTGTGCCAAGCCATAAGGAAGGGATTCGAGTTCAATAACACGGCGAGCGATTCTAATGGGCAATTCCTTATGAACAAATTTTGAGGAAATCAAAAGATGCCTTGGTGTGGGACGTGAGCCGAATTCCATCATAGAGCGAAGGGTGACGCCATTCTGCTTCATGCTTCCCCATCTGTGTACTTCCTCCATAAGTCCCTCTATAGCCTTCTTTGTCGCCATCGGAGGTGAGAATTCGAAGGAATAACATTGAGTCAATCTGTTTTTCAGAGGCGGAAATAGACATGATCCTGTGGCTAGAGGCTAAAGCTAAACGATGATGAAAAGGCGAAGGTGACGGCAAGGCAAGGGCAGGGACCCAGGCATATCGTATCATATGTAGATAGGAAAAAATTCATGTAGCCCATAAATAAATTATATTTAAATTAAAGTGATTTATTTCATGTGGATTTGAAAGAAGATGAATCTATTTTTTTATTGAACAGAGAAGATGAATATAGTTAACATATTTATATTTTATTTGATTTATATTATACAAATGATAAAGGTTTCTTTTTTGGGAATATGGTCAAATACTATACTAACTAAAGTATCTATTTTGATTAATATAATACATTATAAATATATATGCAGCACATTCAAAGGATTTCATTAGTGTAATAATAATAATAGAAAAAACACGTTTTTAGTTTTACACATAAATACAAAATGAAGAGAAGTGGTCATTTACGTTTTTGGTTTTATCTCACATTTTCTTTATCTCTCTTCCGTGAAGTTTCCATATAATTCTGATTTTGTGTCATTGCCAATGTATTTTGAATTTCTCAAATTTAAACCCATTTTGTGATTCATGATGATTGCTTTCTTTATACTCGTTTTGTGTGTAAGGGCCATTCTATTCTTAATTGAAAGAAATGTGGCTTGGTTGTTGGTTGAAGGTTTGGTAATGGAGATTTATTACATTCGACAATATTTTCAATGTGGGTAAAAAGTTTGGAAGAGATTCAAGTATTTATTATTACCGTACGGAGGATGCATTATGATGTTATCATACCATCTAAACAATGTTGAAGTTGAAGATTCGACACATGAAATTTCGGACATTGTAAATATTATGTCTTGCTTTAATTCAATAAAAATGTTATTTAATGTTATAATTGCATTTTAAAATACAATCTAAAAGTATATTATGTAAATATACTCAGAAGATACCCTTAACTTATATATCAAAAGATATTTGGCATTTATCATTTTATTTTTTATCAGGGAAAAATAAAAAATACATCTTTTAATTATTATTTATTAGTATTATAAATTTGAAATACAATAAATTAATTAAATAATATTTCAAAACAGCCAATGTATTATAGACTTTATGCTTTACCATTACGTTAATTTATATAAACAATATAACTTTTTGAGTTTATTTTTGTAAGAAATGGTGATATTTCGATCCATCCTATCAAACCTATGTATTAAAGATAAAATATAAGATATTACCCCTCTCATTAATGCTATGTAAGAGTGAACTGGATCAAACCCATGGCTACCAAATACTCTACATATTCGGGTTAAGTTGGAAATGATAGAATTAATGAGATTCTGCATAGGAGATAGTGCAGCGGAAACAATACCTAAATTTATCATGACGATGATAATATGAAAAACACCAGAAACCGGAAGAATGGTCTTAGCCTGATCGTAAGAAGATAGCCAGATGGGGAGTTTATTCTTCTCTACTCTTTTTCTTACTTAGGCTGAGACCACACCCCTATTTAAAGATGAAGTTTGAACTAATTGTAAATCCACCCATCAAGAAATTACAATTTAGTCCTCGAGAATTCCATACATTAATAATTGACCATCACATTATAATATTAAATGACTATGGTCTATACAATAATATTGATCACCAAATTAGACAATTATCCTTATTACAGTAACAATAAATATAATATAATACTTACATGTGCATCCACATGCATAATAGTATATATAAGAAGACAACATATAATATTAAGTCCATATAAATAGAATCAATATTCTAATAGGAAAATCTAGTTTTGCCACATTCCAACCCACATATGCCTTCATGATCCGTATGACTTCACCAATTCTATTTTATAGCTCCATCAAATTTCGGTTTGAGATATGAATAGGTGGTCAGGGATGCAAAAGAATCGGTTTGAGATATGATTATCCGAATATATGAAGTAACGGAACCACATTTGAACCATTTTTTCAGATATCTAAAATATAAACATTTAATCCAATCAGATACATTTCTTGATCGGCTAAAAAATGATTTGGTTCTGATCAACAATGAAGCAATTAAGCGTCTGCCATGACACTGAAAGAGGCAAAATCGTCAGTACACACACCCAAATGAATACAAATATTGTGGGTGAAGCAAACTGAAGATAAAGATGGGACACTCCAAATGCAAACCAATTAACAAGCTAACAAAATTGAGATTTCATTATTTGAGGATTTTTGTGACTTAGAAATAAACTTTCTTACAGTTTTGACACAATCTCAGGAGATCTTGGATAGTTGATGTTCTAAGCATTTTTCAAGTACAATTCACTATTTATCTACCTCAAACAAACACTCAAGAAACTTGTTACATCATCCACATGTCACATAGTTTATGTGGAAAGAATTGTCCAATGTTTTTATACCGATCCGGAATCACATACAGGTCCCGACCTGTATACCGGACGATACAAAATTTTATTTTTTTAAAAAAATAATATTTAATTCGTTTAATAGGGTTAGACCTGAAAAAATCCGGAAATCAATCCTAATACCCGGTATCTAACGGTATGAAAAAAAATACCGGTACCGAGCGAAATATGACGTACCGGACAATAGTATATCGTCTGGTATGAAAACATTGGAATTGCCCATTATCACTAAAAGGAAATCAAGAACCAATCAGGTTGATAAGCACTATTTGTCCCTAATCTATAATAAAATTTGCTCAACATGGGATAGTTGCTAAGAAAAAATTTCAAACTTTACTTTTAATATCTAAACTGCAGAATATAAAATTTCATGATAAATTCCTCAATTATTTCTGAATTTCTAGAGAATAACTTATTCACTATGAATCCTACCGACACCGAGTTTAGCCTAAAAATGATCGTAGAAACACAAAAATTGCACAAAATGCTTGATCACTAAGGAATCATAAACCTAAAGATTCCGCAAAAAGCATGTATGACTCTTGATTTTAGTAAATGAATGAGGGGTTGTGAAAGTTTGAGTGAGTGAAGAAAAACAACTCCTATCTTTATATAAAATGTGAAAGAAAAAACAATGATTTTATTTGTTGTTTAGTCATTTTATTAAAATATGACTAATCTAGTTATTGTTATGTACTAATTGTTTTCTTATTTTTGTATCTTACATTTATCAAGTAAATAAAAATATTTATAATTAGTTTAACTTTCCAAAGTGTAATAATTGTTTTATTCACATTTATTTGAAGTTTGATTAATAATAATTATTTTCGTATCTCTAGAGAATAAATATATTAATCTTTATTTTAAGTTCATCTAAAGTGTAACAATTGTGTTATTTACATTTATTTAAATTTGAGTAGTATAGCATTGTTATGTGTGTTTTCTTGCTATATAGTTATTATTTAGGTATATAACATTTATCAAAAAAATCAAAATATTATTTAACTTTATCGAAAGTGTAATAATTGTTTTATTGACATTTATTTCTATTTTGACGAATGTATTCATTGTCATGTGTATTTCTTGTTGTTTAGTCAATGGTTTGGGATATCATATTTATCAAGAAAATTAAAATATTCATTTTTATATTAACTATCAAAAGTGTAGTAATAGTTTTATTTTTATTTATTTGAATTTTGACTAGTTCACGCATTGTTGTGTATTTTTTTATTGTTTTCTTATCTCTTATTTTTTATTAATCGTAATCATTGTTTCTTATCTCTTATTTATCATGAGAATCAAAATATTTATTTTTATTTGAACTTTATCTATGTGTAATAATTATGAAATTATCCGAATTATAGTTATTACATTTTTTTGATTTAGTTATTTATAAATAATTGAAATAAAGTTAAATATATAATTATTGATTGATTTGAAGAAATAAGGTTTGAATACTTATAATTGAAAATATTCATGTAAACATGCAAGAAATAGAATATAAAAAATTATATTGAGAAAAGATAAAATAATATATATGAGTCAATGTTTTCAGAACGGTACATGATATATACAGTATCTGTATTGAAATAATAAAATAAATTAAAACTATTAATATTGAGAAAATGTACAATTTTATAATAATTCTCAATTTATATTGTTTGTAATTTGAAAAATAAGAATAAAATATTCAAAAAATTGAATATCTATTTTTTCTTAAATCTAATAAATTAGATCCGATCCTATTGAGTCAAAACCCGTACAAAAAATACCGGCCCAAAAGTGGTACTTTTGAAGTTTGTGGTAGTCCATAAATTTAAAAGATTGATATTAATAAAGAAATACATTAAAAGAAAAAATTGATATTTACACGAGAAATATAGTTGAAATTTATGAAGAAAATACTCGAACCAGCGTGTTTACACTTCACAACCAGGTACAGAGCTCTAGCTGTGAGGATGGAAATTTCCGGTTGCCTTCTGTGGCCCCTTCACCAACCAATATTGAATTGGCGAATCCTCAGCCGTCCATTGTGACTTGAATCTACCCACATATTCCGTCTCGATGAACTTTTTTTTCCTATATATTTTCAGTAGTTCAGTAATTAGGTATTGCCTTTCTTCCTACCTCCTCTAGCTTGATTCAAGGTGGAACATCTTTTTATTCTCTTTATGTTCATTTTATTGTCATTCATAAGCGTTTTTAGTTCCAGATCTATAGCGTCGTGTTCTCTTACTGATGACAATCTTTGCTGGTGATAGTTAGTATGTTTATATTGTAGATAATCATCCAGAATTGCACTGGATCTGAGATTTTACTGTTTTCCAAGTTCCGAAATTTTTCTTGCTTGGACATTTTTGGGTCATGTTCATCCTTCAGAGATCCGTGTTCGTTTTTCTAGTTGTATGATTTTTCTCTTTCTTTCTGCCGTTAATTCGATGATCTTCCGTTTCTTCATTTGGTACTGGTAGATCTCTGAATCTGGGTGGTTCTATTGTTCCTACAACTTTGATTTTATCATCGTTCCTGTCAGCAATTTGACTCCCCCTCTCTATGGATAAAAGGAAATGTTAACACATTTGTCCAGATCTTCCCCCTCTCTCTGGCAAATCTGGATTAACTTTTTGTAACTAACTACTCAACTTATATTTGACATTGGTTTTGTAGTTTGACACTAATTTGACTCCTGGTTTAAATAATGTAGATTTGCTTATCAATATTGACTGTTTTCTCTTAAAAGATTTCATAGTGTGTTTTTCTTGTTGATAATTGGATCAAGATTTGCTGGCATTTATGCAGGTTTGAAAAATGGAGACTTTCTTGTTCACATCAGAGTCTGTGAACGAAGGGCACCCAGACAAGCTTTGCGATCAGATCTCAGATGCTGTTCTTGACGCCTGTCTCACAGAGGATCCAGAAAGCAAAGTTGCATGTGAAACCTGCACCAAGACTAACATGGTCATGGTCTTCGGTGAAATCACCACCAAAGCCAATGTGGATTATGAGAAAATCGTCCGAGATACTTGCCGTGCCATCGGATTTGTTTCCGACGATGTTGGCTTGGATGCTGATAACTGCAAGGTTCTTGTCAACATAGAGCAACAAAGCCCTGATATTGCTCAAGGTGTACATGGACATCTAACCAAGAGGCCTGAGGAGATTGGTGCTGGTGATCAGGGTCACATGTTTGGTTATGCTACTGATGAGACTCCTGAATTGATGCCTCTCAGCCACGTTCTAGCCACGAAACTTGGTGCTCGACTCACCGAGGTTCGCAAGAATGGAACTTGCCCTTGGCTGAGGCCTGATGGGAAAACTCAAGTAACTGTTGAGTATTACAACGATAATGGTGCAATGGTTCCTGTTCGCGTGCACACAGTTCTGATCTCAACACAGCATGATGAGACTGTAACCAATGATGAAATTGCAACTGATCTTAAGGAGCATGTAATCAAGCCAGTGATTCCCGAGAAGTACCTTGATGAGAAAACCATATTTCACTTGAATCCCTCTGGCCGATTTGTGATTGGTGGTCCTCATGGTGATGCCGGATTAACGGGTCGTAAGATTATCATCGATACGTACGGTGGATGGGGAGCTCATGGTGGTGGTGCATTCTCAGGGAAGGATCCAACCAAGGTGGATAGAAGTGGTGCATATATTGTGAGACAAGCTGCAAAGAGCATTGTTGGTGCAGGAATGGCTAGGAGATGCATTGTTCAGGTGTCTTATGCGATTGGTGTGCCTGAACCATTATCGGTATTCATTGACACATATGGTACCGGAAAGATCAAGGACAAGGAAATTCTGGAGATTGTGAAGGAGAGTTTTGATTTCAGGCCTGGTATGATTTCCATTAACCTTGATCTAAAGAGAGGAACTGGTAACAGGTTCTTGAAGACTGCTGCATATGGGCATTTTGGGAGAGATGACCCTGATTTTACCTGGGAAGTCGTCAAGCCCCTCAAGTGGGAGAAGCATCAAGCTTGATTTCATTCCATTTGATTTCCCTATCTTTTTCGATTCCCATTTGTGTCTTCCTCAAATAGCATCAATTATTCAAGAAAACCAATGTAATAAAAAGTATTCTTTGAGCGAACAAATTACAGTGGAAAAGCAAAAAGAAAAGACCAAATTTACACGTTCATTGCAGACCAGAGATTGATTACACAAGAAAAATCCCAGCTTTCTAGCAATCAGGGTTCATCTTCACAAGGGAAAGAAGCCTCTCTTAAATCAAAATGTCACCTTGTAAAAATCTCTATCAGCATTTTATATGTATTTAAGATCCAGCTTTGTTTTCACTGTCATTCAAAAGAAGAGCTGGCATCTCTGGTTTCCATTAGAAAAGTGCCACTCAATGTCACCACCAATAGTGCATTAAGCATATTTCATTCCCGAATCAACAAGTTTTATTGAATCAGTAATGAAGGTGGTGTTCGATGTTTTGGACAACTTGAACACAGTCTCTTAAATATTTCCAAGTATTCATGTATTCATTCACCAATCCTATGTATTCCACTAATTCATTTTGAATATTCCAAGTTCTTGTAGTTGGGAAACACTCTTTTCATGTTAATGGATCCATGTATAGGAGGAGCATAGTGTTGGGGTTGCAAAGCGGAAGTTATGAAATCGAGGTATTGGCGATGCAAATATGATAAATAAATAGACACCAAAATTTAACGTGGTTCACCCAAAACCGGGCTAGTCCACGGGTTCCACCAGAGAAACTTCAACTATTACGAATAGTAGGTATACAAAGAGAATCTACCCTAAATAAATATATAGAATAGAAATTACCCAAAATAGGCGGTAAAATAGTGTTGACACAACACTCCGACTACCCCTCAACTATTTTGAGACTCCCCCGAATATTTAGGAAATATTCCTAAATATTACACACTCTTCCGAAAACTTTCCGGAAACACGATTAGAAAAGAAAACGTTTCTTTTCCTAATCATTATTTTCTCTCTACACTCTCAAAAGAGATGAAGGCTGTGGGATGATGGGATGATCTGATGAAGGAGAATGAACTCTCCTTTTATAAACCCGTGAAAGAGGGTTGGCCACCAATTCTCCCTCAAAATCCAAATGTGTGGCGCAGGTTTCTTGGACTTTATTTTTCTTCATGTGGGCCCCACAACATGTGGAGGGACCCACCCTTCAATTCTCCCCCTTCCGACACATGGAAGAATCCACCAGTCCAGATGTAGATCGGCAATACTCAAAGTTTGATCTTGACAAAACCTTTGTCATCATATCTGATCCATTCTCCTCGGTATGGATCTTCTCAAGCCGTAACAACCTCTTCTCCAGCACCTCGTGAATCCAACGATATCGAACATCAATATGCTTGGACCTCGAGTGAAACGAAGCATTCTTCGCTAGATGAATCGCACTTTGACTATCACAGAATAGCTGATAATTCTGCTGATCAATACCGAGTTCTTTTAAGAACTTCTTCAACCACAGTAACTCTTTGCAAGCTTCAGTTACTGCAATAAACTCGGCCTCCGTTGTCGAAAGAGCAACACATTTCTGGAGTTTAGATTGCCATGCAACAGCTCCCCCTGAAAACGTAATCAGATAGCCAGATGTAGACTTCCTCGAGTCAACATCTCCTGCCATGTCAGCGTCTGTATATCCAACCAGTATTGGATCACCTTCTCCAAAACACAAACATATTTTGGAGGTTCCGCGTAGATACCTAAGGATCCACTTCACTGCAGCCCAATGCTCATTGGTCGGTTTCGAAAGAAAGCGACTCACAACTCCAACAGAGTGAGCAATGTCCGGTCGCGTACATGTCATGGCGTACATCAAGCTTCCAACAGCTGAAGCATATGGCACAGAAGCCATCTCGTCATCCTCCTTATCCGCAGGAGGGCTAGAACTCAATCTAAAGTGATTAGCTAGGGGACAACTAACCGCTTTAGACTTGTCCATGTTGAACCTTTGAAGTACTTTCTCAATGTACTTCTCCTGTGACAACCATAACTTCTTGACATTTCTGTCTCTAATGATCTTCATGCCAAGAATCTGCTTTGTTGGTCCCAAGTCTTTCATCGCAAAAGACTTACTCAACTGCTGCTTCAACTCAGCAATCCTCGAACAGTTTTGACCAACAATCAGCAAGTCGTCCACGTACAACAATAGTACGATAATATCATCTTCATAAAACTTCTTCGTGAAGACACAATGATCTGAAGTAGTCTTCATGTAGCCTTGCTCCCCCATGACAGACTCAAACTTTTTATATCACTGTCTCGGTGCTTGTTTCAAGCCATAAAGACTTTTCTTTAGCTTGCAAACATAACCCTCTTTCCCCTTATTCACAAAGCCTTCTGGTTGATGCATATATATCTCTTCTTCCAAATCTCCGTGGAGGAAGACAGTCTTCACATCCATTTGTTCAACCTCCAGATTGAGCGATGCTGCTAACCCCAGCACAGTCCGAATGGATGTCATCTTCACAACGGGTGAGAATATCTCGTCAAAGTTAATCCCTTTCCTTTGACTAAATCCCTTCACAACAAGCCTTGCTTTAAACCGTGGTTCCGGATTATGATCATCATGTTTAATCCTGAAAACCCACCGATTCCTCAAAACCTTCTTGTCATTTGGCAACTTTACCAACTCGAAAGTCGCATTCTCATGCAAGGACTTCATCTCGTCTTGCATGGCATCAATCCACTTCTGCCTGAATTCATCATTCATGGCTTCCTCGTAGGATTTCGGTTCTCCCCCGTCAGTCAATAACACATATTGACCTGGTGAATATCTCGTAGAGCGTTGGATAACTCTACCGGATCTTGTAGTCCGAACAGGAGAATCAACAGGGACTGGTAATTATGAAATCGAGGTATTGGCGATGCAAATATGATAAATAAATAGACATCAAAATTTAACGTGGTTCACCCAAAACCGGGCTAGTCCACGGGTCCCACCAGAGAAACTTCCACTATTACGAAAAGTAGGTATACAAAGAGAATCTACCCTAGATAAATATCTAGAATAGAAATTACCCAAAATAGACTACCCCTCAACTATTTTGAGACTCCCACGAATATTTAGGAAATATTCCTAAATATTACACACTCTTCCGAAAACTTTCCGGAAATACGATTAGAAAAGAAAACGTTTCTTTTCCTAATCACTATTTTCTCTCTACACTCTCAAAAGAGATGAAGGCTGTGGGATGATGGGATGATCTGATGAAGGAGAATGAACTCTCCTTTTATAGACCCGTGAAAGAGGGTTGGCCACCAATTCTCCCTCAAAGTCTAAATGTGTGGCACAGGTTTCTTGGATTTTATTTTTCTTCATGTGGGCCCCACAACATGTGGAGGGACCCACCCTTCACATAGAACAAATCTTTAGCCCCATTGCATAGAAAAATGTTATCTTTGAAGCACTATTGTTGGCACGTTAGTATCTCAAGAGTTCTCACCTGCCTCTGCTTTGCTGCAAAGATATCAAGAATCTGGTATATTTCAGGTTAAGGTATGTTGTTGAAGACACTGTCCCTTTTACGTGGAAACCGAAGTAAACCGGGAGAAAAACCACGACCACTCTCAATTCACTAATACGAGTTTCTGTTACAAATTACTACCGCTCTACAGAAAATGAAATCTCTCCCTCACTGATGATAATTCAATCTCTCTGCGTTTTGATTGCTCTCGCTTCTCTGGTATCCTCTCTTGTTGATCTCTCTCCGTTCCGGTGAAGTTCTCCCCTGTACTTATTTCATCTTCCGTAACTACTTCTTATAACTGTATTGTTTTGGGTTGGATTTGGGCTTTTTCTGTTACAGCCCATCAGTATTACCTTAATACAGCCCAAGTGCTCACATCTATCATGTCTTACGAAACTTTGATAGTCCAACATACATTTTGAAATTCTTTCAAGTGATTATGTGGATTACCACCATTTTTCTGGTGATCTTCGGTAATGTGTTATCAAATCTAGTTTTAGCACAAATTTAGCTACCATCAAAGTGGCTTAAATCATAATCATGACTTGAAAGCTCCATCAAAATCCGATTTTCGTTATTTTTGTTCATTTTCTCTCAACTTCTTCTTGTACATATTATATATGGGTTGAATTCAGAGGTATGGATTCCAAGTCTTCTTGAATCTCAAGATGAGTTTCTTTGTTTTTGAACTTGGCTTGTTTCTGATTATACATGTAAGTTTTTTTTCAAAATCAAGTGTTCAATCTCTTGATTTTTCTCTTATTTCCATACACTTGCAAAAGTCAATGATTTCGAAATATGGATGAATTCTTTTAACTAAAAAATAAAAAAAATAATATTTATATTATAAATTAATTATAGAAATCACAACTTAAAGAAAAACACAATTTAAGATATTTACGTGGGAAACCCGAGATCCTGAAAAAAACTCATGGGATACCAAACTCAAAAAGAAATTCACTAACATGAAATGTAGGTAAAATGCGTGATATAGAATGAACTATGAGTACATGAACTTAGAAACTCGAAACATAGAATTTAGAACACATACCCTAGACTTTGAGTTTAGAACTGGGGAACTCCTAGCTTTCGAATATGTCATCCAACCTCTACTTCTACCCTATTATAAAGGAAATGTGACAATATTAAATTTATAAAATCTTTATCATATTCTTGGAACCAATAAACGAGACTTTTACCAACTAAAAGTATTCTTGGTATCGTATACAATAGGTGCAGCATTTGTTGACATTAGCTCACCGGCCACTGTCTATTCCAGAAATATGCTAAATGTGTAAATGACGACCGTCGACTAGAGAATCGTCGACCTTGCATCATCTGTCCTCGTCGTCACATGCACCCTCCTCACTCGTTCTGATGGCATGTTAACTGACACCATTCGTCTACCTTCATCAAATGAGTCTGACGACCTATATGCTTGTCGACCAAGAATATTCCTCATTGGAAATTCGACCCGTTAATATACCCTTTGGCCCCATACTTGTGGATGGATGCATTAACAAAATTTATTTTAATTTGTTTACTTACAAATTGATTTGTAGATGTGACAAGTAAAGTCATATTTCACAGTGTTATGAAATCAACTTTTTTAAGATAAGGATGGTATTTTAGATATTGAATAATAGTTTAATGGTGAAATAATACCTATCATTAGTCTAAACTAAAATTTATCGTGATATTCTTTTGTTGTCACCTATCAATTTCCGATTTTAGCCAAATAACTCATAGATTTTGAAACCGGTCTAGACCGCCCGGTTGGACCGATCCGATCGTGAACCGGTAACACCTCCGATCCGATTCAATCCGACTTAATGTTTAATTTCAGAACCGTACCACGTTATAAACGAATCGGTTTAATCCGATCGAACTTGTTAAAATATGGTGGGTTAGAAATTTTTTGACCCATTTAATAAAAAAAAGTTTGGGCTTCTTATTATTTTTCATATTTTTTCTATATTTAAAGTTTTGTTGCCCAATTCTTATTTTAGTTTTTTTTAGTATTGATTCAATAATCATTGGTATACAAACAATGAGAATTTGGAAGCATCTATTTGATAATTAATATCATTTGTAAGTATATGTATTTCTTACAGGATAAGGCTGCTTCAATTTCTTTCTCAGAAATTGTTGGTTTGTTGCTTGTTTTAGTTGTTTTTTAATTTTAAAGTTTCATTCTTTATATGAAATATGTTTGATTCGTCTTTTGAATTTAAAATTTAAACTCTAATTTGGATAATTATTTAGAAACTTAGATATATTTCATTTGTTTACATCTTAATTCATGTTTAAGGAATACTTTTTGGATTTCCTATTATTAATTATATGCATTTATCTTAATATTTTAAATTAAATTAATATTTTAAATAAATAATTCTGAAACTAGTTTGAACCGATCTGACGTTCGACCAATTGAAGACATTTCCGATTTACCGGTTTCAAAAACTATGATTAATAACTTGACTTGCTTTATTAGGTATTTATTTCTTTTATCAATATAACCCAATAAAAATATCTGTTTACGGCAATTCCTAAATTGAAAAAGTTACCTCCAATCATGGTTTTAAAAATCGGTCGAACCGACGAATCGGAAACATCTTCTACTGGTCGGATCGGATTGTCAGATCAGTTTGAACCAGTGTTTTCATACCGGACGATATACCACCCGGTACGTCAAATTTCGCTCGATACCGATATTTTTTTTCGTACCGCCCGGTACCGGGTATTAGGATAGATTTCCGGGTTTTTTCGGGTCTGATAATAAAAAACTAATTAAATATTAATTTTTTTAAAAATAAAATAAAATAAAATTTGGTACGACCGATATACAGTTCGGTATATCAGTCGTACCGCTCATACCAATCGGGACTGATACGTAATTCCGGATCGGTATGAAAACATTGATTTGAACCGGTTTAATAGAAAAATGAATAATAATGTTAATAAACACAAAATATATATATTTCAAAATATATTTCCTTACGAATAACTCAAATTAAATTTTTAAAAAGTATAATTAGATTAAAAAAAGTTTAATACAAACAAAATTTTACAATTGCCTTTGTAATTCAATAGCTACAATTTTAGATATCGAAAATTCGAGCTCAACGATTAAATAACAATATGAAATAAAATAATAAAAATTCATTTAACGATCTTTATAATTAATGTCTTTATCAAGAAAGGGAATAGTAGAACCAAGGCTAAAAAAATTACTTTTTAGTTTAAATTTAATCTTAATTGTCAATGTAAACCGGTTTTGTAACAGGTTTTTGGGTGAAAAAAGCGGTTCGACCGAGTTTTTAGGAAAGCAAAACCGATTTTTAAAATAACAAACGAATCGGGAGAACGATCGATTTCCTGTTGAACCGGTCCAACCAGCTGGTTCGACCGCTTTTTTAAAACCATGCCTCCAATCCTCCATTCTTCCAACTAAAATTAACTTTATCTAAGTAACTTAAAAGGTCGCACAAATCCGAAATGGGAATGATCTCACACTTTTATCAAATACCTAAGTTTGAGATGTTTTTTAGCCACTAAACTATTTCTTCTTCAACTTAAATTTCAATTCCAAATGATTCCACATTCTTTTTCTCCCAAATCATACTTGTTTCCCGTTTCAGGAGCAGCCGACTTAGCGTGTAACAAACTAACGGTAAGTTTTTATTGAAGTGATCTGCAAAAAAATTATCTTCTTCTTCTGGAATCTGGGTTTCTCCTGTTTTCCTTTACTCTTTACTTTCCTATTCGTTTTCCCCTTCACACGTTGTGTAGATTTTGGGTAGTTTTAGTTTTTATGCTATATTGTAGATGTGCGGTCAGATCACTAAGTTGAAGAATCATTGTGCTCAATACTCCAAGGGCATACCTTAGCTGCATTGAAGGAAATTGAGATAAAGCAGTTTATGGTTCTATTTTGGAATGAAGAAATGGACTGGGGGAGTAGTGATATTAGTCCTTACTTTGATTTTGGTTTTCAGCTACACTTTAATTGGAAAATCTGAATCTTCAAATAAGCAGTCTGCGTATGATTTCTTCAATCCACACCCAGTAGAAGAACAGCACGATTCTGATTCCAGTAGTGAGATTTCTGGATCAAAGACCAAAACTTTCTTGTTGAAGGCTCAGTATACAAATTACGAGGGATTGGATGAGTTGTACGGTGTGATCTCAAATATCACAAAGCAACACTCCGACATATTGACCGCTTGTAATCATATGAAATTTTTATTTCCCAGAACTGATGCATTGCCTGAACTGACTCAAGGGATTAAAGAGGGTCTTTTGATGTGGAAAGATTTACTATTGATGATGACTGAGGAGGGAAATGGTTTAAAATATGGAGGTGAATTTGATTCCTCAACAAAGGCGTGTCCCCACTTTGTAACTTCATATAATACTAGTTCACTGAGGAATGAGAATTTTCTTGAAATTCCTTGTGGTCTAGTGGAGGATTCTTCAGTTACTGTAATTGGGATACCTGATTCAAGAGAAGACAGTTTTGAAATTGAGTTCGTTGGATCACAGATCAAAGGGGAGCTAAAGCCTCCAATTGTGTTGCAATATAAGGTTATTTCACCAGGGGAAAACTTGACAAAAGAGCCAGTTAGTATTCAGAATACCTGGACTGTAGAGTCTGGCTGGGGAAAAGAAGAGAAGTGCCCAGATCACGGTTCGCTTGATCTTCGACAAGGTATTCGTTGCTTCACAGTGTTAAGAATGTCCATTCATATGATTCTCTTTTTGTTGAGTCTGGTGATGAGATGCAAAGGCACAGTTGTGCATTGTTAACTCTTCTAAACATCTACTTTTCAGTTGATGGTTTAGTAAAATGCAATACACAAGCAATTAGAAGAGCCGAATCCCACAGTGTTAATGAAACATATCCAGCAAACATAAAGGTTGTTCTGTGTAAGCTATTTTTTAGAAAATTTCCTTCAAATGTCCAAATTATTGCATTCCTTTATTGACGACAGAACAAGGCCATAAATTCAAGCAATGCTTCTGAAGGGATTCCGCATGCAACTCCCTCCTTCCACTTTCTGGAAGGTAATCCATTTACAGCTACTATATGGTCTGGTAATGAGGGGTTTCACATGACTGTGAATGGAAGGCATGAAACCTCATTTCAATACAGAGAGGTATAATTATTATTCAAGCTGGGAATTTGATTTCAGTGATAAGATCTCCACAGCTAATGTTCCTTGTTAACTGCAGAGACTTGAACCATGGTTGGTAAGTAGAGTCAGATGGAGAGGTGGCTTGAACGTTCTCTCTGTGA
Source organism: Utricularia reniformis (assembly GCA_009725065.1). Lineage (NCBI taxonomy): Eukaryota > Viridiplantae > Streptophyta > Magnoliopsida > Lamiales > Lentibulariaceae > Utricularia > Utricularia reniformis. Next base: position 50,922 of record RWGZ01001355.1, on the reverse strand, counting down.
TCGCAAAAGGGCTTCCCATCAATGAAGATTTGGACTTACTCAATGATGCTGATAAGCTCAGAGTTAAACCAACTTCTAATAAAAAACTACTATTGCTAATTGGAATTTTCTCATCGGGAAATAATTTTGCGAGGCGTATGGCACTAAGAAGGACATGGATGCAGTTTGAAGCAGTTCGGTCCGGTAATGTGGCTGTCCGTTTCTTCATTGGTCTTGTGAGTGATTTACTATTATGCATTCTTCCCATTATTTCATATTACTTCATGAAGTAAGTTATTGATACCTTGTAGTTATGTTTGAACTAACAAAACATGCAGCACAAGAATAAAGATGTGAACTTTAATCTATTGAGAGAAGCTCAAGTTTATGGGGATATCCAGTTGATGCCTTTCGTCGATTATTATGGTCTTCTTACTTATAAAACAATCGCCATTTGCATCATGGGGGTATTTGATCTCTCCATATGTGTTGCTGAGTACATAAAAAGTTCATTTATTTGTATTTTGTGACAACAGACAGATATCCTCCCTGCTAAATATATAATGAAAATGGATGATGATGCATTTGTTAGAGCCGATGAAATACTACCGATCCTCGAGAAAAAGCACGGTGTTGGAATCTTGTATGGTCACATTTCAATGAATTCATCTCCCCAGAGGGATGAAGGCAACAAATGGTACATAAGTGAGGAGGTTGTGAACCAAAGGAACCATTTTTTCATCATTTTTGCACCTTTGACATATCTAAACTAAAGCATGTAATTTTGTAACAGGAGTGGCCGAATTCATTATACCCTCCTTGGGCACATGGTCCGGGCTACATAATATCACAAGACATTGCAAGATTTATAGTGGAAGGACACAAGAAACTGAAACTGAGGGTAAAAAGGATTCAAATTTTATTAAGGAGCGAGCACATGAATGTGATGATTGTATATTTTGGTGTTTTTGTTGGTTTTTTCAGATGTTTAAACTGGAGGATGTTGCTGTTGGAATATGGGTGGAGAAGGTGAAGAATAAAGGGCATAAAATTGAATATATAAACGATGGCAGATTCTACAATGCTGGTTGTGAAACTGATTACATTCTTGCACATTACCAGAACCCCAGGAAGATTCTTTGCCTTTGGGAGAAGCTGCAGAAACAGCACGAGGCTGTATGCTGTGAATGAGACAACTGAAAAAGCAGCAATTTTGTGAATTCTGTTCAATGAATCAAGTGTTTTTTTGTTGATATGGAAAGTTGTTCTGCTAAATTTTGTATCCCTAAACCCCAAAACTACATGAAGGCTTTTCTTTAATTTGCAGGCCATATATTCTTCATATTTTCTAATAATACCATCTCGTTGCTTCATATAAAACTCCTCTTCCAATTCCCATTTAGAAAACTGTATGTCCAAGTAATTCAATTCGAGGTCCAAGTATATTGTTGTTGCTAGTATTAGTCATATTGAGGTCAACAACATGTGCAAATATTTCTTTAAAGTATATGCCATTGTTTTTTGCTTAGAGAATCCTTTGATTACAATCATTGTTTTTTGCTTAGAGATCCATTAGTTTCTGTTTTGATTTTGTAAATCCATTTATTTTCTAAAGGTTTCCTTCCATCAATTCAAGAGATATTATTCACCATCCATTAATCACTCATTTTTGTGAATTTCCTATTAATATGGGTAATGTAAATATCATGTAAACAAAATGGAAAAAAATATTTCTATCTCCAAGATTTAAAATATAGAAAAAGAAAATAGTTAACTATTGTCATTTATTCAAAATATCAATTGAAGAGATTATTGTTCACTATCCATTCATAGTTCATTTGTTGAGTTTTCCTAATTACAAAGTGAGCATAATAAGATGACTTTCCTAACACCATAATGCAATCGAGTACATAATTCCGGATAGGTATATCTTACATTGTCCAATGCTGGGAATATAAATCACATTGATTATCTCAAATTATAAATAAAGTTAATTGATCAAAATTGTATCAGGAATCAAGTCATCAAAATGTGTATACCACCATATTCGGTTTTATCATCCATGTGATGAAAATCAAATATGTAAATGAAGCCAGATATGTATACTTTGGGAGTACATCATATTCAAGGACATCATATTTCACAGTTCCGTTATGATACTCCTCTTTGAGATACGATTCATATTCTTGGCATACATAATATTCACTACATTTTTGTCTAACATAAAAATATTTACGAAGAAATGAGCAGATTTACTCATTGAAGGTGTCATAGTGCTAAGGTCCGCTAAGAAAATAATTAGCGGAAGGTTAGAAAAGTAGAGTATAATTATTTCAACATTATATGCAATCTATATCAAATGCAATTCAAATAATGATACTTACCCACATACCATATAACACTTTTACATTTTTCATAATATTAAAATTATTTGTTTTTAACGGATTAGGTTATGCATGAACTAAAGTCTCACATAGTAGGATGGTGAGTGCCACCATAATAAACAGTCCAATACGAACACCTATTTTGTATTTAACAAATTACATAATATTTAGGAAAAATTCAAATAAAGATGATTGAAATTTACTCTGAGGTGTATAGTCTTTTAAACATGGCCAACTAGTACAGATCCACTCAAATTTCCGTGAATATACTACATCTATAAAAACATGTTTGTCCTAATCTTATAATAGAAATGAAATATTAAAGGGAATACATTTTCTATATAGTTGTAGCACGAAACATCAATTTGTCTTGGATCCGGAAGATAAAAATCATGCAAGAATGAATATTTCGAAACAATGTAATCCATAAAAGCACGATCTAACTCTTTGGAAGTACACACCCAAATTGCAATTAATTCATGCACACAAATTTGGATACCACTATCTAATCATCGTTCATTTATTGTGTATTCACATTTAATATAGATATATAAATATAATGTAAACAAGATGAAGAAAAATTCAATATTACCTCCAAAATTAAAATTTACAACAAGCAAATAATGAGTTATTATCTTTTCTTCAAAATATCAATTTAATAGATGAAAGTTCAGTGTCCAACACGCTCATTTGTTGTGAATTCAGATTTAATATAGGTTATATAAATATCATGTAAACAATATGAAGAAAAATTAATTTTATCTCGGAATTTTAAATCTCGAACAACAAAATGATTAACTCTTGTAATTTCTTCAAAATATCAATTCAAGAGAAGACTTTTACTATCCAATTACGTTCATTTCTTGTAATTCCTATTTAATATAGGTTATATAAATATCATGTAAACAAGATGAAGAAAAAATCAATCATATCTAGGAAACTTAAAATCTAGAATAAGAAAATAGTGATTTTGTCATTTCTTCAATTTATACACTCAAAAAATGAGTGTTTCTTATTCATTCATCGTTCATTTGTTATGTATTCCTATTTACATAGTGAGATTAAATAGACGGTATTCTCAGCACCATATGCAATCGAGTATAAAATTTCGTAGAAGTATATCTTGCATTGTCTAATGGTGAGAAATATAAATCACATTGATTATCTTACAAAAAGAAATAAAGTTAAGTCATCAAAATTGTTTATAGATAAGTCATCAAAATTGTGTACATATGTTGTTTTATCATCCATGTGATTAAAATAAAAGATGTCAAATAAATTCAGATATGTATATTTTTGGAGTACATCGTATTTGAAGATCTCATAATTCACAGCTTTATTATGATACTCTTCATTAAGATACAATTCATAATCTTGGCATATAGAATATGCATTACATCTATGTCAATATAAATTACTATGTCTAAAAAAATATTTGCGAAGAAATGAGCAAATTTGACTCATTGAAGGTGTTAATAATTAACAGAATGTTAGAAAAGTAGACTATTATCAATTTAATATTATTTAAAATCTCTATCAAAAGCAACACAAATAATTATATGCATACAATATACCAAATAATGGTTCACTTTTAAAGGAAAAGACATCCATGAACTAATATCTTTTATAGATGGATGGTGTATGACGTCATAATAAACAGCCAAACCCAAACACCTATTTGGTATTTAGAAAATTAAATAATATATCAAAAAACAAAAGAAAAAAAGTTGAAATTTATTGTAGATAGATACTCTTTTGAATATGCCTAACTCATAGCTAGAATATCGGTGAATATGCTACAACTATAAAAATATGTTTTGTCCTAATCTTTAAATTGAAATAAGAATTTTAAATGGAATATATTCTCTATATTGTTTGTACCATGAAACATCAATTTATCACAAATCTATAAGATAAAAAACACACAATAATGCAAATTTCGAAATAATGTCATCCATCAAAACACAATTTACTCCTTTGTAAGTACACATCAAGATTACAATTAATTCCCAACCAAAAACATGGATACCACTATTCAATCATTGCTCATTTCTTGTGAATTCATATTTAATATAAAATATAAAAATATAATGTGAACAAGATGAAAAATATTCAATTCCATCTCAAAAATTTAAAATTTAGAAGAAGCAAATAGTGAGTAATTGTCCTTAATTCAAAATATCAATTCTAGAGATGAATGCTCAATATCCATTCACCACTCATTTAATGTGAATTTTTTTTTAATACGGTTATATAAATGACGTGTAAACAAGATAAAGAATTTCAATTCTATCTCGTAAATTAAAATCTAGAACAANTTCTTGGCATACATAATATTCACTACATTTTTGTCTAACAGAAAAATATTTACGAAGAAATGAGCAGATTTACTCATTGAAGGTGTCATAGTGCTAAGGTCCGCTAAGAAAATAATTAGCGGAAGGTTAGAAAAGTAGAGTATAATTATTTCAACATTATATGCAATCTATATAAAATGCAATTCAAATAATGATACTTACCCACATACCATATAACACTTTTACATTTTCCATAATATTAAAATTATTTGTTTTTAACGGATTAGGTTATGCATGAACTAAAGTCTCACATAGTAGGATGGTGAGTGCCACCATAATAAACAGTCCAATACGAACACAATTTACCCCTTTGTAAGTACACATCAAGATTACAATTAATTCCCAACCAAAAACATGGATACCACTATTCAATCATTGCTCATTTCTTGTGAATTCATATTTAATATAAAATATAAAAATATAATGTGAACATGATGAAAAATATTCAATTACATCTCAAAAATTTAAAATTTAGAAGAAGCAAATAGTGAGTAATTGTCCTTAATTCAAAATATCAATTCTAGAGATGAATGTTCAATATCCATTCACCACTCATTTAATGTGAATTTTTTTTAATACGGTTATATAAATAACGTGTAAACAAGATAAAGAATTTCAATTCTATCTCGTAAATTAAAATCTAGAACAATGAAGCATTGTCATTTATTCAAGTATACAAACTCATAAAAAATATATTGTTTAGTATATATTCATCTCTTATTTTTTGGATATTTCTATTTATTATATGAGCATAAAGTGATGTCTTTCACCATGTCATATGGCTATCAAGTATAGAAACTCATAAAAATATATGTGTAATACTAAAAAATATAAATCACATTTATTTATAAAAAATAAATAAAGTTAAATCATCAAAATTGTATGACATATGCTATTTTATCATCCATGTGAATAAAATTAAGGATGTAAAACGAAGCCATATATGTATATTTTGAGAGTATATAATATTTGAAAACCTCATACTTCCAAACTCCGTCATGATACTCTTTGAGATACGATTCCATATTCTTGGCATCAGAAACATTCTCTACATCTAACAGAAAAATGCTTACGAAAAGTGAACAAATTTTACCCATGAAATGTGTAAGGGAGCCAAGGTCCACTAAGAAAATAATACCAGAAGGTTGGAAAATTAAACTATAACCAATTCAATATTGTATGCAATCTCTATCAAAAGCAAGACAAATAATGATCTTTACCCGATACCATATACCACGTTTTACATTTTTTATATTATAGAAATTATTTACTTTAGCAAACCATATCATTCATGTACTAAAGTCTCACATAGAATGGTGGTGTGTGAAACCATAACAAATGGCCAAACTTGAACACATATTTCGTATTTAACAAATTACATAATATTTAGGAAAAATCCAAATAAAGAAAATTGAAATTTAGCTCGAGATGGGTAGTTTTTTTTAATGCTATCAACTAGTACATATTCTTATGAATTCGTATTTAATAGATTATATACATATCATCTAAACAAGATGAAGAAACACTCAATCACATCTCGGAATTTTAATATATACAACAAGCAAATAGTGAGTAATTATCCTTTCTTCAAAATGATTATTCACTATCCAATTATCTCTCATTTCTTGTGAATTTCTATTTAATAGATTTTTTAAATATCATGTAAACAAGATAAAAAAAAATTCAACAACATCTCGGAATTTTAATATCTAGAACTAACAAGTAGTGAGTTATTATCATTTCTTCAAAATGATTATTCATTATCCAATTATTGCTCATTTCTTGTGAATTCTTATTTAAATTAGGTTATATAAACATTATGTAAAAGATGAAGAAAAATTAATTTTATCTCCAACATTTGAAATCTCGAAGTAGCAAAATTGTTAATTATTATCTTTTCTTCAAAATATCAATTAAAAAGATAACTTTTCTCTATCTAATCATCCTTCATTTATTATAATTTTTATGTAATGGTTATCTAAATATCATGTAAAAAATGAAAAAAATTCAAACATATCTAGGAAATTTAAAATATAGAACAAGAAAATAATTAGTAATTGTCATTTTTACAAAATATCAATAGAATAAATAATTAGTCACTATCCATCATTCATTTCTTTACCATAGGAGCACAAATCAATATATTTCTCATGTCATATAGCAATAGAATATAGAAACCGAGAGAGGTGTCTTAAACTAAATATATTTAATACTAAAATAGAATATTAGATATGGCAATAGAATGTATCTAATACTAAAAAATATAAATCACATTAATTATCTCACAAAAATAAATAAAATGAAGTCATCAAAATTATAATGGAATTAAATCATCAAAATTGCATACCAAATGTCATTTTATTATCCATGTAATTAATATAAAAAATGTCAAATAAACATTTATCATTTATCGTTTATCACTCATTTATTGTTCATTTCTTGTGAATTCATATTTAATATATGTTATATAGATATCACATAAACAAGATGCAAAAAATCACTCATATCTCTAAAAATTGAAATCTAGAACAAACAAAGAGTGAGCTATTGTATCATAATCAAAATATTAATTAAATAAATGACTATTCATTATTCATTCATTGCTCATCTTTTGTGTATTCTCATTTAATATAGGTTATATAAATCTCATGTAAACAAATAAATCTCAAAAATTAAAATCTACAACAAGTAAATAATGAGTCATAGATCTATTATTCAAAATATAAATGTTCACTATCCATTCATCCTCATTTCTTGTGAATTATTTATTAAATAAATGACTATTCATTATTCATTCATTGCTCATCTTTTGTGTATTCTCATTTAATATAGGTTATATAAATCTCATGTAAACAAATAAATCTCAAAAATTAAAATCTACAACAAGTAAATAATGAGTCATAGATCTATTATTCAAAATATAAATGTTCACTATCCATTCATCCTCATTTCTTGTGAATTATTTATTAAATAAATGACTATTCATTATTCATTCATTGCTCATCTTTTGTGTATTCTCATTTAATATAGGTTATATAAATCTCATGTAAACAAATAAATCTCAAAAATTAAAATCTACAACAAGTAAATAATGAGTCATAGATCTATTATTCAAAATATAAATGTTCACTATCCATTCATCCTCATTTCTTGTGAATTATTTATTAAATAAATGACTATTCATTATTCATTCATTGCTCATCTTTTGTGTATTCTCATTTAATATAGGTTATATAAATCTCATGTAAACAAATAAATCTCAAAAATTAAAATCTACAACAAGTAAATAATGAGTCATAGATCTATTATTCAAAATATAAATGTTCACTATCCATTCATCCTCATTTCTTGTGAATTATTTATTAAATAAATGACTATTCATTATTCATTCATTGCTCATCTTTTGTGTATTCTCATTTAATATAGGTTATATAAATTTCATGTAAACAAATAAATAAAAATTCAGTATGATCTCAAAAATTAAAATCTACAACAAGTAAATAATGAGTCATAGGTCTATTATTCAAAATATAAATGTTCACTATCCATTCATCCTCATTTCTTGTGAATTATTATTTAATATAGATGATATAATTATCATGTAAACAAGATAAAGACAAATTCAATATATCTCATAAATTTAAAATCTTGAACAAACAAACAATAAGTTATTGTTTTTTTCAAAATATCAATTCAACTATTCACTATCCATTAATGGCTCATTTATTGTATATTTCTATTTACAAGAGAGTATGAAACACACGTTTCCCCATGTCATATGACAATCGAGTGTAGAAACCCGGAAATGTATATCTAACATTGTTTAATGCTGCAAAAATATAAGTCGCATTTATTATCTTACAACAATTTTGTGAATTCTAGTCAATGAATCAAGTGTTTTTGTTGAAATAATGAATGTGATATGAATTGACTTATAAGATGGAATATGGAGCATAATAAATTATTTGTTCAAGTCTTTTATAGTGTGATCTTCATCCTTTATACATCATATCCGAGTACACTTCCTATATAAAATTGAATAAACTTTAGAAATTTAACAGTTTTTTTTTGTTGTAGTGGCTTATATGCTTATATTCAAGCATTTCAGCTACAATGATTTTTTTGCTTATATTTGATAGATTGGTAAATATGAAGTTAAACATAATTTTATTTATGTAAATACAAAAATATAATAAGTATATATCTAAATACTGGGATTAAACTATTAACCCTTAATAACGACCCTTCAAGCTCACCAACTCCATGGACAAATAAAAAAAAATAATCCAAGAAAAAATATAAATACAACTAAGAGGTATTTACAAAGAAAACAAACAAAATCCATACATTTCTTTTTTAGCAAAATAATTCATTTAAAATCACTTCACACGCCTATTAGATCATATCCATAGAGAAAATTTACAATTAAGAGATCTAATATCACTTATAAAAAATTAAAACGATGTGTGTAAAATTGGTTGTAAATATTTGTGGAAAACAATACAAATTTTCTCCTATAAATAGGGTTGAATTCAAGTGGACCATAAAATTAAACAGTGTCGTTCTAAAAGTAATTTTGGGTAGTAATCAACTCGTAAGTTTCAATCAATAAAAAACTAAAATTGAATGAGAACGTGTCCCTAGGAAAATAAGAGATTATATTTCATTAAAATTGAAATTTTATAATTTTCTTCAATTGTGAGTTGTGACCAAGAAAGCTTTTTCCCTAGTCGGTAATTGTTTTGAAAATAAATGAAGTAGAACTAAAATTCAAAGAAGTTGGTGTAATTTGGATCTCTAAAGTTTTATGATTATGACAATTGCGATACCAATGTATTAAAATGTCAAAGCTCATCTTCATACTTTGTAATTTTTGGTGAGAATAGTTCCCCTCAAATTTAGTTAATATAACATAATTATTCCCTAAAGTTTTTCATTTTGACAATTGAAGTTATTTGTCAAAATCAAATTTTAGGTATCGATTTTCCTCTTTGAGAATATAATTTGTCAATATGCTAATTTGAATGATTAAATTTAGCAAATCTTTAAAGTTTTGATATTAAATATGTAATTCCAAACTATTAAGATCAAATTTGTCAAAACTTTAAAAGTAAAAACTATTTTTTCTAAGAAAAGTTAATATAGTCTATGAGAAAATGCAATAAATTCCTATACATATATTCTTAGCTCAATTGAAAGTTTCTCCTAAAGTCCGTATGTTTCACAAATCAAAGTATATCACATCTCATTCACAATATTAATCCATATGCCTTGTTCCCTGCATACAAAGATTTTAAAGACATGCCCTATTGTGTTTTTCTCATTATCTAATTTCCTTCGGCCACATACCACGTTAATTCGATCATTCCATTTTCGAAACAAATTGTTTTTCATGACTCTTAGAATGAGAAAACAATAGAGACCAACAAATTGCACACATTTGTTAATATCATAAATAATTGAATTTGATTAGAATTTTAGTAAACAAGAGTTATTAAACAACATAAGCATGTAGATATTAAAGAATTAGTTTAATAAAAAGTAAACAGTTACCATTAATACTTACTATTTTATATGTACACAGAATTTGAAACACAATACAATTCATTTAAAAATATGGGTTGCGTGTTTGGTGTTCTAAACATGCTTATTTGGAATTTTGCATCACGTTTTACTTTAGAATGTCGTCTCTCTTCATCATCTGTCACTTAGCAAAAACAAAGGGTTTGTTTGTACTGCGATCAAAATAACGGTGAGGTGCGGTGAGATGTTTAAATCATGATTTTTTTAATATACATAAAACACAAACTTAATTGCGATGTGATAATCGTTAAAAAATCACGATATCATCACAGCTGTTAAAACCAGCTGTGGACTCATCGTGATTTTGGAAAATATTAATTTACCTTACTTCTATTAATTATAATATAATTATATTTATTATTTTATATATATAATGGTATATTAGTATTTTTACATAAATCACGATCATAATACCAAAATTTTACCAAACATACTTAAAAATTCATGATCATCATATCTCACCTCACTACACCGCAATTTTAAAAAGTTGAACCAAACAAACCCAAACTTCTCTCTCGTTGACTTCTACGTTTTCAATTAAAATATCAAGATTCTTGGAATTATAGAATCTGGCCGAAATTCTGATAGAGTGTCCACGGATATGACGTGTAAGAGGAGGAGATATCATTGTGAAGACTTGAATAAATCAATTACTATGATACTCCTCCCCTCTTATATACCATTCTAAATTTTATCAAAATTCCAATGTAAGACATTTTAACATTCCAACACATCTCTTCAAGTTCAATTATAAGGTTTCGACTTGAAATGAATTGAACCAACTCTGAAACCATATTGGAATTATAGAGTCTGATCGAAAGTATGACAATAGTGTCCACGGATATGACGTATAAGGGGAAGAGACAAATTGTAAAAAATTTAAACAAGTCCATTACTATGGTACTCATTGACTCTTATAAATCATTTCAAATTTTATCTCAATTTTAATATATGAGATATTTTAACATTCCAACAAGATTCATAAATGTTGCAATGAAATCCAATCAAGGGAACCTATTTATTATTACAAATACAAACCTAATTTTCCTGTTTTTCTTTTGTTTTGTGGTATTGTCACTATGAATCAGCATTGAATTGCTGCTGCAAAGCCCACATTTCCTCATTCAAGTACGACGTCTCTGCATTGATCCACTCTCTGCCCTGTTCCATCATCAAATCCAACCCCGTGTCATAATAGTGGTGATTTCCTTTGTTGGTTTCAAGTTCCCAAAATGCGCCGCCCCTAGAATTTTCAGGCATGTAGATGCCACCCTGAGTTTGGTCCATATCAACCTCATTTTTGCTCAATTGGGAAGACAATGGAAGATATTCGCTTGCAGAGTTGGCCTGAATTCTCTCTTCTAATCTGGGCATCCATAAGTACCGCACAATATCCCTAAATTGTTTGCTGTTAACGTCACATTTAAGCTGCTTCGCATGCTTCTGAACCCTCGTTCTCCAATAGTTTTTTATCTCATTATCAGTCCTTCCTGGTAAATATGTCGCGATTTTGGACCACCTGCCAAAACACAACACAACCCAACTAAATACCATTCTACTTCTAGCTCTTGATCCAAGTAAAACTACCTGTTACCCCATGTAGAATGAAGTTGAAGAATCAAAAGCTGTTCTTGGGGAGTTATATTCCCTCTACGGACATCAGGACGGAGGTAGTTAAGCCACCTCAATCTGCAGCTCTTTCCAGTTCTCTTAAGACCTGAACAACAAGAAGTTCAAAGGGATTCAAGTAACAAGCCGTTAAGTGTGTAAAACTAACCAGCAGAGCGAGCGAGAGAATTCCATCGACCATCGCCATGGTGACGGATGTAGTTGATGAGGGCTATGTCTTCTTCAGCAGTCCATGGCCCTCTTCTCATTTCATCATCAATTTCGTCCATATAGTTAATTATATGTGCAGGCTTTGGAGAGGGGAGATTGGAAGAGAGTTTTAGTTTTAATATAGATGGAGACTGAAAGATGAGTTGAAAAAAGAACAACAGGTGGGTGGTCTAAAATGAAACCACATTAAATATATACTTTCAATAGGTGACGTGTTGTCCTTGGGACTTTATTTATACGACATGTGATTGTGATTTGGGAATGGAATGAGCCATGAGGACTATGCTTCATTCAACACAAATAAAGTCAAATCAGGACAACCATCAAAGCCATTGGATGCTTACTGTGCCAAAGCACTACTGTGCTTGAATTTGACATCGGCATCTTGTTGAAGAGGTCAATAATGGCAGAAATCAAACTAAAATGAATAGAATAAGGAAAATAATGGGATGGAGTGAAGTATGACATCAACTAGAAATAAAAGAGTTGATAAAGATATATTATATTATTTTAGAGTTATGGAGTTACAAGTAAAGTTAATATTGAATAATGATTCAATGACTTCATGGAGTTATACTTTTAACTCTATAAATAAGTGTTTTATAGTAGATTTTCATTTTCCTATTCATTTTGTATTGTATCAATAGCATTTTGTTCATTGACAAAATATCATTCTATTTCACTTTCAATATCATATCGATTTATATACGACACATTCCTACAGTATTAAGTTAACTGATTTATTTCATTCTAGAAGCATTGACTTTTTAACATACAAAATCTAATCTTTCAAAAGACCATGAGCAGCACAACATTCATCTGTAATCTGAATGAGTTTGACCTCTGAACGTGCACAAGGAGGCTACAATTTATACCGAATTTCGTTAGCATCCTCCATTAATTGAATTTGGGCTATTTCGCTCTAATGCCATTCAAGACGTATTTTTTAGTGGGGTTGGGACAAGTGACCACATCCTCAACGTACATCAGCGGCCACCGCTTTCAGTTTAGACCTTGTTTCTCAAATTAATTTATAAAGATGGTTTGTATGAAGGGCCAATGTCGTTCAAACTGACCCAAAGTAAAGTCAGCCTATGCATAACTCATGACAGTTGGGCCCAAATGATAGATTGAGACCCAAGAAGGTAACTGGTGAACAGTTATGGAAAATGAATAAAACTTATTTGAATCACAACAGTTGTGCAATCTCAAATTGGATACAAATCTTGACAGCATTGACTGTGATGGGAGTTGGGAGGTCAAGTTACCTGAGAGATGGGAGTTGTTGCAGCCAAGACTGTGTTTTATCACCTTCCTCTTCCTTTGTATCGATGTTCATCTTCTTGGATTGTATCTGTAAAAACAAGAACAAATATTAATGAATTAGATTGAGTGTGGTCTCGTGGTTTTCCTCGAAGGTTTTCCAGTTTCCACGTTAACGTTGATATTCTTTCAAAACCTACAGAGTGGTGGCCATGCAGGTCATTGAAGATCTGTAGAATATACCAGAATTGATTCAAGATGTTGAGCGCGCAACGAAAGTTATGAAATCGAGGTATCGACGATGCAAATATGATAAATAAATAAACACCGAGATTTAAAGTGGTTCACCCAAAATAGGGCTAGTCCATGGATCAAATCAGAGAAACTTTAACTATTTCCAATAGCAGAGATACAAAGAGAATATAATCTAGATAAATATATAGAATATAAAACCAAAATAGGCGGTAAAAACAGTGTTTACCTTACACAACGACTACCCCTTAACTATTTTGATATTCCCCGAATATTTAGGAAATATTCCTAAATATTACACACATATGAAGAATCTTCAGGAACACGAATTCAATAAGAACAACTTTCTTCTTAAATCTCTTATCTCTCTCTTTTTCTCTTCCTCTCTTGAATACTCAACTGAGATCTTGAGATTGATGAATTAGTTTGGGATGATCAATTAAGGCTCAAGTGCCCTCAATTTATAGGAGTAGAGAGAATATATTTCTCCGTAAATATCTTCTTGGTGGTTAGCCAAGTATACACCAAATATTGATCAAGTCTGAATATAATTTTATTTATATTCTCAATGTGGGCCCCACATCATGTGGAGGGACCCACCTATCAATTCTCCCCATTCCGACACATGGAGGAATCTACTAATCCAGCTGTATATCGACATTACTCAAAGTTGGATCTTGACAAAACTTTTGTCATCATATCTTATCCATTCTCTTCAGTGTGGATCTTCTCAAGGCGTAACAATATTTTCTCCAACACCTCGTGAATCCAACGATATCTCACATCAATATGCTTGGATCTCGAGTGAAACGAAGCATTGTTCACTAGATGAATCGCACTTTGACTATCGCAGAATAGATGATAGATACCAAGTTCTTTTAAGAACTTCTTCAACCACAATAACTCTTTCCAAGCTTCAGTTACTGCAATGAACTCAGCCTCCATTTTCGAAAGAGCAACACACTTCTGGAGTTTAGATTGCCATGCAACAGCTCCCCCTGAAAAATTAATCAGGTATCCATATGTAGACTTCCTCGAGTCAACATCTCCTGCCATGTCAGCATCTGTGTATCCAACCAACATTGGATCACCTTCTCCAAAACACAAACACATCTTGGAGGTTACACGTAGATACCTAAGGATCCACTTCACTGCAGCCCAATGCTCCTTGCTCGGTTTCGATAGAAAACGATTCACAACTCCAACAGAGTGAGCAATGTGTGGCCGCATACACGTCATGGCGTACATCAAGCTTCCAACAGCTGAAGCATATGGCACCGTAGCCATCTCATCCTTCTCTTTATCTGTAGAAGGGCTAGAACTCAATATAAAGTGATTAGTTAGAGGACAACTAACCGCTTTAGATTTGTCCATGTTGAATCTTCGAAGTACTTTCTCAATATACTTCTCTTGTAAGAACCATAACTTCTTGGCATTCCTATCCCTCATTATCTTCATGCCAAGAATTTGCTCCGCTGGTCCCAAGTCTTTCATCGCAAAAGACTTACTCAATTGCTGCTTCAAATCAGCAATCATCGAACAGTTTTGACCAACAATAAGAATGTCGTCCAAGTACAACAATAGTACGATAAAATCATCTTCAGAAAACTTCCTTGTGAATACACAATCATCTGAAGTAGTCTTCATGTAGCATTGCTCTCCCATTACAGGTTCAAACTTCTTATACTACTGTCTCGGTGCCTGTTTCAAGCCATAAAGACTTTTCTTTAGCTTGCAAACATAACCATTTTTCCCCTTCTTCACAAAGCCTTCTGGTTGGTGCATATAGATTTCTTCTTCCAAACCTCCATGTAGGAAGACAGTCTTCACATCCATTTGTTCAACCTCCAGGTTGAGAGATGCTACTAACCCCAGCACAGTCCGAATGGATGTCATCTTCACAACGGGTGAGAATATCTCATCAAAGTCAATCCCTTTTCTTTGACTGAATCCATTCAAAAGAAGCCTTGCTTTAAACCGTGGTTGTGGATTATGATCATCATGCTTAATCCTGAAAACCCACCGATTCCTCAAAAACCATATTGTCTTTAGGAAATTTTACGAGATCGAAAGTCGCATTCTCATGCAATGACTTCATCTCGTCATCCATGGCCTCAATCCACTTCTGCTTGAATTCATTATTCAATGCTTCCTCGTAGGATTCTGGTTCTCCCCAGTCAGTCAATAACACATATTGATCTGGTGGATATCTCGTAGAGCGTTGTATAACTCTACCGGATCTCGTAGTCCGAACAGGAGAACCAACAGGGACTGATACTTCATCTTCACCCTCATCAGTATCGTCAACTGAATGGTATCAAACTGGTATTGAAGGAGGTTTGGCATGTTTTAGACGTGCGGCTAAACCTCATATCAATTGACAGACTCGATAATGAAGGTTTCTACAATACCTTCTTTGATGGCCGATGGAAACTCACCAAGGGTTCGTTGGGGATTGCTCGAGGCAAGAAGTGTTCAAAATTGTATATGTTGTAAGCGAAGCTTTCCTCTGAACACGTGAATGTTGTTGAGGATGAAAATACATTGGAGTTGTATCACAAACGCCATGGACATATGGGCCTAAGAGGAATGAAGACTCTGCTTAAGAAGCAAGTGCTGGATGGAATGAATCATGCAAATCTGAAGAGATGTTTTTACTGTCTCACAAGAAAACAAACGAGAGTAAGCTTTCACAATAGACCACCTTCAAGAAAGGATGACAAATTGGAGTTGATACATTCAGATGTATGTGGACTGATGCCGAAATCACTTGGAGGTGCCAAGTATTTTGTGACATTTATCGATGATCATTCTCGGAAGAACTGAGTTTATCTGTTGAAGACGAAGGATCAAGTCTCTATTGTTTTCAAGCAGTTTGTGAAGTTGGTTGAAAGATAAACTGGAAAGAAGGTGAAGTGTATCCGAACAGACAATGGCTGGGAGTATATTGGATCATTTGATGCTTATTGCAAAGATGATGGTATAAGGCACAAGAAGACACCACCGAAGACACCGCAACTAAATGAATTAACCGAGAGATTCAACAGGACTTTGGATGAGAGAATATGATATCTACTACCTCAAGCAAAGTTGCCAGAAGTTTTTTGGGGAGAGGTTATTCTGACAGTAGTCTATCTGCTGAATCTCTCGCCATGTGTTCCTCTTGGGTATGAAACTCCAGAGAAGGTGTGGTCAAAGAAAGAGATTTCTTACGACCAATTGCGGGTTTTCGGGTGTAAGGCTTACTTTCACATTCCGAGGGATGAACGGTCCAAGCTTGATCCCAAGACTCGCCAATGTGTCTTTATTGGGTATGACCAAGATGATCTTGGATTCATATTTTATGATTCCGCCACTAAGAAGCTTATTAGAAGTCGTGATGCCAAGTTCGTTGAAGACGAAACCATCGTAGATATTGGAACGGGTAGCAAAGATGTTGCTAAGTCATATGGTGATTCNGCCTAGTTCTATGAATTCCTGCATGTACTCCATTACGGGGCGGTTTCCTTGAGTCAATCTGTCAAACTCGGCCCTCTTATCTTTCTTAAGTCCTTTCGGCACGTAGTAGTCCAAGAACGCATTCTTAAACTTCTCCGAAGAGATGGGTCCATCCTTCAGTTACGAGGCCGACACGCTCCCCCACCATCGGGCAGTGCTACCGTCAAACCATAGCGGGGCCAATCCTGCCCTAAGCTCCTCTGGGGCTTCGATCAGCTCGAACTTCCCCTCAAGGCGAATAATCCACGCCTCCGCATCCCCCATCTTATCCCCCGTGAAACTGTTCATCCCAACCTTCTTTAATGCCTCGTTGTAGTACATTCTACCCTTTTCGGGTCTTGACACTGGTTCCATTTGCACGGAGTTTCCCCTCTCCGTCTGTCCCTGTCTTATTGCACTAACAAGGGAACTCGCCATGCTTTGGAACAGATCCCTGAGAGTTTCTTGGCTAAACGTGAGAGGCGTCGATGAATCCGCAACCGGAGTCTCTGTCGCCGGTGCCTGTTCTGATGCATTGCTATCCTCCTCTCGGTTTCCATGCGCTCTCGTCCTAGGAGTCATTTCTACATTAAGCTTTCGTTATGTCTATGCATACTCATGTCATCCGTTACATTCTATGTCCATCCCTTCCTATGGTCGGTTGTCCTCCTATGAGTTTCCTAGGCTTTTCTACGTAGGACCGCACCGTTACCGGTTTAGTTACGATGTTACGCTCCGATACCATTTTGTAACGACCCTAATTCGGGCCTAGCTGTTTTTGGTAAAACGTGCTAAATAAAACGAAACGTTCGAAGGTAAACTTAAAACATAGTTAAAAAACATTAAAGTTTAACAACATAATTTAGAGTGTTCTCAAAAGACCGGACTCTATCACCGGACAACCGACGACCTCCTTCCCATGCCCTTCTCATACCTCGTCCGTGTCACCTACAAAATCTGTAAAGCGGTCACAATTTATTAAATGAAACTTCACACACGCTACACATTTTCTTTTCATTTCTTAATTTAACCGTACACACATGCGTGAATCATTTCTTTTAACCGTTTTCTTATTTCCTTCTTCTTTTACCCTTATCATTCCCATCATACTTTAACTTTACTGTTGCCGAAAGTAATATGCTCGTTACATGTCCCGCCCAAGCCAACCGTTAGTTGTTGGATGTCTCGACGGGCCATATGCTTCTCTTCCCCGGGTGGGTAGTTAGGCGCTACCTCTTTTTCCACCCGGATCCGTTCTGCCCTTTTCGTACGTATCTTTCCATCTTTGGAACTTATCGTTCCCTTCATCAGACATGCCCTTCCTTTGGCGAATCGTGTACTAGGCACGATGCCGGGTTAGGTTGGACAGTCCATCCATCCTCACCCCTAGTATGATGAAATCATCTTCACAAAACTTCTTTGTGAATACACAGTGATCTGAAGTAGTTTTCATATAGCCTTACTCTCCCATGTCAGAGTCAAACTTCTTATACTACTGTCTCAGTGCCTATTTCAAGCCATAAAGACTCTTCTTTAGCTTGCAAACATAGCATTCTTTCCCTTTCTTCACAAAGTCTTCTGGTTAGTGCATATAGATTTCTTCTTCCAAATCTCCATGTAGGGAGGCAGTCTTCACATCCATTTGTTCAACCTCTAGGTTGAGAGATGCTGCTAACCCCAGCACAGTCCGAATGAATGTCATTTTCACAACGGGTGGGAATATCTCGTCAAAGTCAATCCTTTTTCTTTGACTGAATCCCTTCATGACAAATTTTGCATTAAACTGTGGTTGTGGATTATGATCATCATACTTAATCCTGAAAACCTACCTATTCCTTAAAGTCTTCTTGTCTTTAGGCAACTTTACCAGATCGAAAGTCGCATTCTCATGCAATGACTTCATCTCGTCATCCATGGCCTCAATCCACTTCTGCTTGAATTCATCATTCAATGCTTCCTCGTAGGATTCTGGTTCTCCCTCATCAGTCAATAACACATATTGATCTGGTGGATATATCGTAGACCGTTGTATAACTCTACCGGATCTCGTAGTCCGAACAGGAGAACCAACACGGACTGGTACTTCATCTTCACCCTCATCAGCATCGTCAATTGGAACTTCTTTAGGAACTTATGATTCATCCTCATCATCAGGTGCATGAAATTCATCATCCCCAACATATCCTGGCACCGTTGTTGGAGGCATAACTCTCAGGTTTGTTGAATCACCATCTGACTTAGCAACATCTTTACTACCTATTCCAATATCCACGATGGTTTTCTCTTCAAAAAACTTGGCATCACGACTTCTAATAAGCTTCTTAGTGGCTGGATCATAAAATCTGAATCCAAATCATCTTGGCCATATCAGATAAAGACACATTGACGAGTCTTGGGATCAAGCCTGGATCGTTCATCTCTCGTTACACCCGAAAACCCGCAAATGGTCGTAAGAAATCTCTTTCTTTGACCACACCTTCTCCGGAGTTTCATACCCAAGAGGAACACATGGCGAGAGATTCAGTAGATAGACTGCTGTCAGAATGACCTCTCCCCAAAAAACTTATGGCAACTTTGCTTGAGATAGTAGACATCATATTCTCTCCTCCAAAGTCCTGTTAAATCTCTCTGCCAACCCATTTAGTTGATGTAACGACCCTAATTTGGGCCTAGTCGTTTTGTTAAAACATGATAATTAAAACGGAAATATTCGAAAGCAAATTTAAAACATAGTACGAAACNTTCATCATTCAATGCTTCCTCGTAGGATTCTGGTTCTCCCCAGTCAGTCAATAACACATATTGATCTGGTGGATATCTCGTAGAGCGTTGTATAACTCTACCGGATCTCGTAGTCCGAACAGGAGAACCAACAGGGACTTATACTTCATCTTCACCCTCATCAGTATCGTCAACTGAATGGTATCAAACTGGTATTGAAGGAGGTTTGGCATGTTTTAGACGTGCGGCTAAACCTCATATCAATTGACAGACTCGATAATGAAGGTTTCTACAATACCTTCTTTGATGGCCGATGGAAACTCACCAAGGGTTCGTTGGGGATTGCTCGAGGCAAGAAGTGTTCAAAATTGTATATGTTGTAAGCGAAGCTTTCCTCTGAACACGTGAATGTTGTTGAGGATGAAAATACATTGGAGTTGTATCACAAACGCCATGGACATATGGGCCTAAGAGGAATGAAGACTCTGCTTAAGAAGCAAGTGCTGGATGGAATGAATCATGCAAATCTGAAGAGATGTTTTTACTGTCTCACAAGAAAACAAACGAGAGTAAGCTTTCACAATAGACCACCTTCAAGAAAGGATGACAAATTGGAGTTGATACATTCAGATGTATGTGGACTGATGCCGAAATCACTTGGAGGTGCCAAGTATTTTGTGACATTTATCGATGATCATTCTCGGAAGAACTGAGTTTATCTGTTGAAGACGAAGGATCAAGTCTCTATTGTTTTCAAGCAGTTTGTGAAGTTGGTTGAAAGATAAACTGGAAAGAAGGTGAAGTGTATCCGAACAGACAATGGCTGGGAGTATATTGGATCATTTGATGCTTATTGCAAAGATGATGGTATAAGGCACAAGAAGACACCACCGAAGACACCGCAACTAAATGGCTTAACCGAGAGATTCAACAGGACTTTGGATGAGAGAATATGATATCTACTACCTCAAGCAAAGTTGCCAGAAGTTTTTTGGGGAGAGGTTATTCTGACAGTAGTCTATCTGCTGAATCTCTCGCCATGTGTTCCTCTTGGGTATGAAACTCCAGAGAAGGTGTGGTCAAAGAAAGAGATTTCTTACGACCAATTGCGGGTTTTCGGGTGTAAGGCTTACTTTCACATTCCGAGGGATGAACGGTCCAAGCTTGATCCCAAGACTCGCCAATGTGTCTTTATTGGGTATGACCAAGATGATCTTGGATTCATATTTTATGATTCCGCCACTAAGAAGCTTATTAGAAGTCGTGATGCCAAGTTCGTTGAAGACGAAACCATCGTAGATATTGGAACGGGTAGCAAAGATGTTGCTAAGTCATATGGTGATTCAACAAACCTGAGAGTTATGCCTCCAACAACGGTGCTAGGACATGTTGGAGATGATGAATTTCATCCACCTGATGATGAGGATGAATTAGAAGCATCTCTAAACAAATATCTCATTTGCCAACAACTTTGGAGAGGTTTTCATTTCTCATCTTAACCACACCAAAATCTCCAGGTGTGTAGGATGAGAAGCATTTCTTGCGGGACGTCACATGAACGGTAGCTCCGCTATCAATAATCCATCTAGTCTCTTGAGATGCATAATTCACAACATCATCGTCACACACGAAGTTGAATTCCCCGACTACATTGGTTTGCTCATCATCACTGATATCCCGTGCTTTGCCTTTTGCAGCTTGTTCTTATTTGAATAGTCTGCAATTTCTCTTGATATGACATTTCTTCTTGCAATGATGATACTCAACATTGGCGTATTTGTTTGACTTCCCTCGGCTCTTTCCGTGCTTCGCAAGTCTTGAGCTTTGTTTAGAATTCCTTCCACTCGAATCAGCAATCATAATATTTGACTGCAACGGTGATGTCTCTTGAGTCCGTCGTCTCATTTCTTCATTCAGAATTCTACTTTTAACTAATTCAACAGTAATATTACCAGAGCTAGTATGTGATACCTTCAACGACTCCCATGATTCGGTAAGGATATCAGAATAAACAGTCCATTTAATTCATCGTCAAGTTTAATACCCATTGTTGCGAGTTAAGCAGTATCCCTTGAATATTATTCAAGTGATCATCGATAAAAGTACCCACCTG
Source organism: Utricularia reniformis (assembly GCA_009725065.1). Taxonomy (NCBI): domain Eukaryota; kingdom Viridiplantae; phylum Streptophyta; class Magnoliopsida; order Lamiales; family Lentibulariaceae; genus Utricularia; species Utricularia reniformis. The sequence continues at coordinate 28,954 of RWGZ01001355.1, read as the reverse complement.
GTACTTTGTCAGAACCAAGTTGTTCAAATAGAAAAATTTGTTGTAGCCGCTCTTTGAATCATATAATTCTTCAAGTTTCTTCCAGAGACTTTTCGCTTGGACTTCGTCACAAATGTGATTGTACACATTTTCTTCGACATACTGCAGGATAAAACTACATACTTGTTGATGCTCGAAATCCCAATCAGCATTGGACTTTCCCTCCATTATGGATTTGCCGAACACCGGTAAATGCATCTTCGTCACGAACAAAAGATCTTTTATCTTATTCTTCCACATGTATTAATTCAACCCATTTAATTTAATCATATTGCTCGTCTTGATCTCCATAAGCCCAATATCAGTTAACAATTGTGAAAAATAATCAAACTTATTTTTTGATTTAGAGGGTCCACTTAATGGCAACCACAGAGCATATGATAAGTTGATATCAACACTAAATCTAGCTCTGATACCACTTGTTGGGCGCGCAACGAAAGTTATGAAATCGAGATATCGACAATGCAAATATGATAAATAAATAAACATCGAGATTTAAAGTGGTTCACCCAAAATAGGGCTAGTTCACGGATCCCATTAGAGAAACTTCTACTATTACCAATAGCATGGATACATAGAGAATATAATCTAGATAAATATATAGAATAGAAAACCAAAATAGGCGGTAAAAACAGTGTTTACCTAGCACGACTACCCCTAAACTATTTTGATATTCCCCGAATATTTAGAAAATATTCCTAAATATTACACACTTCTGAAGAACCTTCAGAAACACGAATTCAATAAGAACAACTTTCTTTTTGAATCTCTTATCTCTCTCTTTTTCTCTTCCTCTCTTGAATACTCAACTGAGATCTTGAGATTGTTAGATTTGTTTGGGATGATCAATTGAGGCTCAAGTGCCCTCAATTTATAGGAGTAGTGAGAATATATTTTTTCCTTAATATCCTATTGGTGGTTAGCCAAATATCCACCAAATATTGATCAAGTCTGAATATAATTTTATTTATATTCTTAATGTGGGCCCCATATCATGTGGAGGGACCTGCCCATCACAGAAACTTCAGAAAGACTAGTTTTTCATTCTTGGGTTTACATTAAGATTTCTGCAATCATTTCAAATGAGTCATACGTAATGATTCGATTATCTTCCAGCAATTATCCTAAATGGAAAAATAGAATAGAAGACTTACTAAATTGTAGGATGATGTTTGATCCTGTGGAATTCGGAGATAAAAGACCAGCAGAGCATACAACTGAAGTCAGAAAAAAATGCACAAATGGACTTTAGGATTCATTCACCAGTGGATTGATTCAACTCAATATCATCATGTTAGTTTTGAAGTAGATGCAAAAAAGATATTGAAAAGCTAGAAAAAACCTTTGAATTAAAGTCTACCCAATGCTAAGGGTCTCTTCTGCATCGTTTGCTAGGAATGATATACAAAGATATCATGTCTATACCAGATTATATTGGAAAATGGATAGATGTGACTAACCTTATGACCAAGGCAGATATGAAATTAGAAGAAAAATTGTTATGTTTATTGTTGCTTTATTCGTTGCCTTCCTCTTGAAGAGTCATTGGTGATGTTGTTACATGGAACATCACCAAAGAATGTCATAAATTAGAAGACATCAAAGAGCAACTTATAAATGAAGAATTGAGATGCAGAGACTACAAAACTTCAGACTATTCTAAACACAATGTTGTCTACTCCAATGAGAATATAGGTAGAACTAATCAAAGGTTTGGAAATCAGAAAAAAGAAAATCAAGAGATAAATCAGCGGACATAAAGTCACAAGAAAGTAGACATCATGATAGAGGTGAAGAAAGAAAGAAAACAATTACTTGTTTCATTGCAAGAAGTTTGTTGCATTTAAAGAAGGATTGTTAGTACTGCTGAGAACGAAACAAAACTCTTCACCTCCAAATGGACAGAATGCAGCTACATCCGAAGAAGAAGACATTTTTGTTTTAGCAGATGAAGATATTCAGAATATTTAGACTGAAAAAGAAAGTAAGTGTGTAGTAGACTCTGGAGCATTATGTCATGCAACACCTTGAAGAAAATTATTTTCAAATTTCATTGGGGAGATGTTTGGAAAGGTGAAAATGGGGACAGAAATGTTGTTGATATTGAAGGAATATGTGACGTATATACTAAAACAGATTAGGGAGTAAAATTAACTCTGAAATGAGTTAAATATAGGGTGACGAGCAAATTTGGTCCTTATACTTTCCTATTTTGGCAATTTTAATCCTTCTATTTTGACAATTGTGGCAGATTATGTCCCTTAGCTTTATTTTTGGCAAAATTAGTCATCATACTTTGCCACATTTGGCAAATTAGGTCCTCCAAATTTTATGTATATGACAAATTTGTTCCCCGAAGTTTGTAATTTGTCATTTTCATTTTTATATAATACGGAGACTAATTTTGCCACTACGATCAAACTATAGGGACCAGTTTTGTTTGATTTCATTTGGAGAACTAAATATGAAATTTGAGGACCGATTTTACCAAATGTTCCAAAATAGGAGGACCGATTTTGCCAAATGTTCCAAAATAGGAGGATCGATTTTGCCAAATGTCCAAAATTTGAGGACTTAAAATGCCAAAATAAACTTAGCGGACTAAATTTGCCAAAATGATCAAACTACAACGACCAAAGACGTCATTTTCTAGTTAAATATATTAGTAAACTCAGAATGAATTTATTGTCACTCTATACACTTGATCATGATGGTTTATGCAGCCAAATTGCAAATGGAATGTGGGAGTTGACCATGGGTTCTCTGATTGTGGCAAATGGTGTTGCCACAAGCAATCTCTACAAAGCTTGGCTAAAGATAATTATAGGATATATGCAGACAGTTAAAAAATGCTCAGATTTTGAGCTATGACTCAAAAGATTTGGGCATTTATCTGGGAAATGTATGACATATCTGAAATAGAAGAAATTGATTGATACCAATGAAAGTGAACTCAAGGAATTATGTGAGGTGTGCGAAGTTGGAAAGAAGTCAAAAGTTTCATTCAAAACAATCATGGAAACAAAATAGAAACCAATGGAACATGTGTTCTCTAATGTGTGCAGTATTGATACACAGCCTCACGGTGGAAAAAATATTTTTTATCTTTTATTGACGATGCTACTAGGAAAAGTTGGGTTTACTCATGACAACCAAAGATGAAGTTTTTGAGCGTATGAAAACATGACACTTGGCAAAAGCAAGAGAGATGAGTATGAAACTGAAATGTTTTATATAAGATAATGGAGGGGATTCACATCAAATGATATGAAAGCTTATTTCAAAAACTGTGGAATTAGACACGAGACAACAGTCCTAGACACACCTCAACACAATGGAACGGTAGAAAGGTTGAATAGAATGCTATTGAATAAGGTGAGGTGTATGATAAAAACTGCAGGATTGCCTAAAGGTTTTTGGTCATAAGCTCTATTAACAGCTTGTTAACTGATTAATAGATCCCCCTTCACAGCCTTAAACTATGATATTCCAGAGTAGAAGTTGGCAGGAAAAGCTCATTGGTATAAACATTTGATAGTGTTTGGGTGCAAGGTTCTCATGCATGTTCCAAAGGAAGATTGAAAGAAGTTGGATGCTCATGCAATGGAGGAATATTTTTGGGTTACGGTGATAATCAATTTCAATACAGAATTTGGAATCCCCTCTCAAATAAAATAGGAAGCTCAAGAGATGTGATCTTCCTAGAAAATAAGTTCAATGGGGACCTGACTCCACTTGATGACATAAAGGATGACAACAGAATGCAGTTTGAAAGAAGCTACCAGATACATGTGTCATTGAATATACCTTTGAACACTTACAGAAGCGAGGCTGAAGCTATAGATACTAAACCAGGTGCCACTGAAAATACACCTGTAGAATCTTATCAAACTCAATTGAGAAGATCTACACATGTAAGAACCCTATCAACTATATATCATACGGATGAGTACACTATGATTACAAAAAATGGTGAACCTGAAAGCTTTCGGGAAGCACCTTACGGCAGAAATAGTGGACTATGGTGGAAAACAATGTCCGAAGAAATGAAATCATTAAGAAAAAAAGATACTTATGATATGGTTAATCTCACTCAAGGCAGAAAGATCTTAGAAAACAGGTGGATCTACAAATTGAAACATGAGCCAGATGTAAATAGAAGATATAAAGACATGATAGTAGTAAAGGGCTTCAAACAGATAAAAGAAATAGACCTTCAGAATATATTTTCTCCAGTGGTTAAACTAACAACAATCATATTGATTTTAGCGGTTGTTGCATATTCTTATTAGGAACTTGAATAGCTAGACGTAAAGACATCATTTCTAAATGGTAAAATGGAAGAGGAAATCTACATGAAACAACCAGATGGTTTCATCAAGAAAGGGCAGAAAACGTGGTTTGCAAACTCAAGGAAAGCCTTTATGGACTAAAATGAGGTTCCAAGGATGTGAAATAAGAGATTTGACATGTTCATGTTGAAGACCGATTTTAGAAAGGTTGAAAGTGATCCATGTGTATATTTCAGAAGAAGTGAAGGAGAGACACTTATCATAGTACTGCTCTATGTCGATGACATGATTATTGCAAGTTCTAGTAAGCCAGAAATCAATAATTTAAAGAAAAATACTTGCCACTGAGTTTGATATGAAAGACTTAGGGGCAGTAAGGATAATTCTTGGTATTGACATTCACAGAGATAGAGAAAACAGAATTATAGCATTATCACAGTACAAGTATACTGAACATATAGTGAAGATTTTTAATCTTGAAGACTCAAGGCAATTGATAACTCATATGTCTAGCAACACATAAATAAGTAGAAGTCAAAAACCAGAAACTGATAAAGAGATTGTTGAGAGCCTTAATCAACGGCAGTTGACAGCCTTATGTATATGGTTGTATGCACCATACCAGACTTGGCTCAATCTGTTTCAACAACAAACATATTCTTAGTAAATCCAGACAAAAAACACTAGGAAGCTGTGAAAAAAATTATAAGGTACATAAGTGGAACAAAAGACATGAAACTCTGGTATGGAGGTGAAGAAAAGTTGAAACTAAAAGTATATGCATACTCTGATATGACTGAAGATTTTGATACGAGATGATCCACATCAGGGTACATATCTATACTTAATGCAGGGGATATATCATGGATTTCTAAGTTACAAAAAAATGTTGCACTTTCGTCAACTGAAGATGAGTACATGGCTTTAACAAAGGCTGGAAAAGAACTTATATGGCTGAAGAGGTTGAACAACGAACTCAACTTAGAGATAAATGTGGAAGAACTCTACTGTGACTCTTAAAGTGCTATCGAACTAAGCAAAATTTCAACCTATCATGTGCGTTCTAAACATATAGACATGGGGATGCACTAGATTTGAGAGGCAATATGTGCAAACGAAGTTCAGATAAAGAAAGTACCTACTGAGGAGAATCCCGATGATTTTCTTACCAAAATTTTGCCCACCGCTAAACACAAACTTTGCTCCACGATAGCAGGGTTAAGAGGTGGCGAGCTAAAACCCTGAGCAAGATAGGAGTTGCGCACTGGACTGAGTGGGTAATTTGAAGGTCCAAGATCGTTCAAACTGATCCAAAGTAAAGTCAGCCCATGCACAACTCCTGAGAGTTGGGCCCAAATGATAGATTGAGGCCCAAGAATGTACCTCGTGAACAGTTACGGAAAATGAATAAAACGGATTTGAATCGCAACAGTTGTGCACTCTCGAATTGGATACAAATCTCGAAAGCATTGAATGTGACGAAGAAGTGAGGAACATTGAATTATCAGAAGAAAAGATTGAGATGTCAAATTACATGAGAGATGGGAGTTGTTGCAGCCAAGACTGTGTTTTGTCGCCTTCGTCTACCTTTGTATTGATGTTCATCTTCTTTGATTGTATCTGTAAAAACAAGAACAAATATTAGTGAATTAGAACGAGTGTGGTCTCGTGGTTTTCTTCCGGAGGTTTTCCGATTTCTACGTTAACGTTGGTATTCTTTCATAACCTTCATTGTATACGGAGACGATATGTTGAAAAGAAGAAGTACTCGTTGGTGAGACATTGTCATGAGCCTAGGATTTTCAATGTGACATGACATGCTCCACTTTTATTTGGAATATAAGGTGCTTTCTATTGAATAATATAAAAAACTTACAACAACATAATAGTCTTCATAAAATATCATATACAAAACATTATCTACTTATTTCATGTACATCGTGTCGTTGATAATTGTACCAACTCTCTTTAATTTCGAGTCCCTGAACATTTTAGGTATCAACCAATGACCAATTCTTCAGATGCCCTTCTTAAGATACATATATTCTACAAAACTGTAGAACGGTTATAATCGAATAATAGAAACTTCGGTTATAACTATTTAAAACTTAGTTTCATTTCCAAAATATCATTTTCTTAAAAACATATCTCTTTGAAACTCGTTTGAAATCTCATAATAAAACATTTTAAAAATTTACATGAAAACTTGATTTATTCTTTACTTGTCTGCCTCTTTCTTTATCTTGCCGGATTTTTACATGCCGGAGACATGTCTCACCCAAATCGACCTCTCCTTGAGGTTCGGATCTCGACAAGTCATCGCCCGGGATTTTACATGTTCGGGACATGTATCAACCAAGTTGATCCTTGAGTGTTGGATCTCAACGAGCCATTTTTTCTTCCCTAAACTCGATCGTTTCCATCTTACTTTAATAACATTATTTTCTCTTACTTGGGACATACATTATCTTCTGGCTCACATATAGAAGCATAGTACCATGTCGGTGAGTCCGCCATCCCCATATCTTAACTTTACCTTGTGCACATAAAAAAATGGGGATCCAATGACCCGTCGTGCTTCCTCATTCAAATAATGTATCCCAAAAGATTTTCATGTTGTTTTGTTTGTGATAAATTATTGATGCCAAAAAACCAAATTCATTCATTTTTTTTCGAATGTCTTAATTATCAAAGAAAGAGTGATTGCATTAAATTAAACCAAAATATTATTTTTACTTTTAATTTTAAATTTTAAATTTTTGTATTTCTAGAGGATGGCAGGGTTGCTTCATGGCATGGTGCTACTGCTGCTATATTACTGTTTATCAGTCACTCACATGCATCTTTTCTTGTTCTACCGACACAAATTTGAATAGCATTCAGACAAAAATTGAATCAAGTGTAATTGGGGCATTATTATTGAATACTCACTCTATCTTCCATTTGTATCGTTTGTATACAAGACAAGAAGCTGCAATGCATTTCAGTAGATAAGATTGGAAACTCACTTCCACTCCAAATCCATTTTGTATTTATTCTTTCAAGTCTGTATAATTCGCCAACCCCAACTACCCTAGATAATGCTAATCCACATAAAATATATTTGGAATTTTATGTGCCTAATAGAGAAAACTAGTTGGTGGAATTCAACTCTCCACAAACTAGATTGCGACACCTCAATTTCCCAAGCCTTATCCATTACATGGAACCAACCCATCCTTGTTTTAAGTTTAACATACCAATTTAATGAGTACCAACTTTATAATAATATAAAGGTCTTCTATATAAAGTTTGTAAATTGCATATAAAACTATCAAAGTTGACATAATTTGTGTTTGACACTTGTATTTATATTTGACACTTGTATTCGTTAATATTTTAAATGCATTCATAGTTTGTATTTGACTCATTAATCTCACTAACTATATCTCCAAACTTTGAAAATTTTAAAAATAACGCATAAATTATCAAAACCACTTATACGAAAAAGATGAAAACAGTAACTATTCAGTTAATGATCATTCTTGAACGATTTTGAAACTTTGGAAGCTTCTCATACAATTTACAAAGTTGACATTACCTTTACATTATTTTAAAGGTTACATGCCCTAATTTTCTCCAAATTTAATCTATTTCAGAAGAGAAACCAACCCATAACAAGATACAAATACCCAAAAGAAGAAACAAACAATATTCTTCTTCAACAATCTGGTTTTCTATTAGGCTTGAAGCACGCAGGAGCCGCTGTACTAATACCAGCACTTTTTGTGAGCATCTCGGCTAAAGAACGCATACATCTTACCTGTCAATAGTACTTATTGTACATCAAAATGTAATCAAACGATACATGGCCTATTTTTGTTGATGTTAAATAACCTAAAAACAGAGCTCTGTAAATAAAGAAACAGAGTATTAATGAATTTTACCTGCATTTCAAGGGCGGCTATGTAATCAACAGCCTCCTCCATGACAACAGGCAACGGCTGTTTACGGCAACCGGGAACTAAGCGTTTTAGGAAGCGAGCTTTCCTCTTAAAGGCATATAAAGATGGGGATTTGGAGCACATGATTCTATTAAACTTGCCTTTCTTCTTTGCAGCGTGTCGTTTGAATACGTTGTATTTTTTCATGTACTTGAGCCTTAACCGGTTCCTGTTTGTGAGTGCAGCAAGACTCCACCTAGTGCAGCCTTTGGCCGTGGTAGCTAAGATTCGGTTCGCCGTTTCCTGGACTTGTTTTGGACTAATCGAACCACCGCCCTGCCAAAATTGAAACAGCGATTGTAGTAAATTTGAAGAGTAGATTTGCTCCTGAACTTTCGATTCCCATTTAATCGACGAATTCCTAGCCGGACAGTTTGATTCGTCAAAAATAGAATTCTCCGGCGCTGGATTAGAAGGAAGAATCGGTGACGTCATCGTCTCGCCTCGAATAAGTTATGTGATGCGGATTGCAATCGAAATTGAAACTGATTCTGAGAGACCTGGAGAAGAAGAAAAGATTCAGAAAGGCTAAACTCCACAGACAAGACAAATAAGCATTAGCGAAGAAGTTAATGCGCTGGTGGTATCGATCAGAGCGCCAACCAAACAGCAAAATGAATTTGGATCGCGGAATCATAAATTCATTCAATGGACGGCCAGAATCACGCCTGCTCATGCTCATCAATTTACTGCAACACAAGTCAGTTTTGGCAAATGGAAAGATAAATAGGATCGATCACTTACGGGATGAAGGGCAAAGCTCTGCAGTTCAGGGCAGGGCATGAAGACGGCCAGAAACGAATTGTTATGTTATGGGAGTCTGACATAGGTCTTTAATAGGAATCACGGGACACTCCCTCGCCATGCGTCCGCTCATCTGCTTTTATTTTTTACTTAAAAAATATGAGATAATTAAAAAGATCACCCTAACTGAGTACGACAAAAATATTGTCTAAAATGCAAAAAGAATGAAATAGAATTTATTATATTAGCTCATATAAATTGTAAAATTGTAAAATTTATGTCTTCTAAATTTTATAATTATATATATATTGAAATATCCAAAATCTTTTTATTTTGATCTAATGTCCATTATTGTTTTGGAGTTTTATTATTTGGGTTTAGGGTTTAGCGATTATTAGGGTTTAGGGTCATTCAAGTCAGTTTTAAAATTATGTTCAAAATTAACCCGGATTTTCTTTATCCCAATTTTTGTAAGTAATTATTTTTCCCAACCCACATTTGAATTTGGTCATGTGTTATATGAATGCCATTTGTATTTCATAGAATTTTTTAACGAACCAAAAAACCTTGAAATTATAAAACATGACATGATAAGACAAAATGAGAGAGTGAAAAATAAATAAGATATTTGTAATGAAGAAATAATAATCGTTTAAAACACAACAACTTTAAAACAAAAGCATTTTTTTATTCCATGCAATACCAAGCCAATCATAAGTGATGGCCGTCTTCAATCGGTGTATTCGGCTCGAATAACTAATAACTTTAAAAGATAAAGCAGCACAAATAAAAACAAAATAAGATGATATAAAGAGGAATTTCAAGAGCATAACCATTCTTCTTCTTGTTGAATATATGGATGAATAAGTAAGCGACAACATACAATAAAAAAAATATGAATAACATGAAACAATAGCTAGGGTTTTGTCTCATGAATTCAGTACGAAATTTGATATTCTAATTTTTTATTTATAGAGACATCCTCTTGGGTCTAGCCACCTCGATTTTGGGTTGAGTTGCATCATTAGATTGAACTATTTGAGAGGATCGAGCCCTCCTCGTGGAACTCGGTTTAAGGGTTTCCAACATTAGTCCTTTGGGTTTCGTCATAAACGAAGCAGTTATAATTGGAAGACAATTATGACGAACCGACCCATCATACATGTGGATGTCTTCCATTGAGTTATCAAGATCATCGTTTAGATAATGTATATTGCGGAATGTTTTATAGTTGTTCATAATCTCTAAAAGTAATAGCTATACAATGGAAGAAATAACAAAGCATGATTAGTGCAAAAGCAATATTGCCTTAAAACATTGGTTTATTAAAAATGAAAAAATTGAATGTTACTTATAGAAAATTGGTGAAAGAAACGGACATGACTTTTCATCCAAGAATCATGACTACATTTTAATCAAAATTCATAATATTTCACTTATCTAACAAAAACTATATCATCTATATTTCACTATATTCCCAAGATTGCCTCTTTAGAAAACTTGTGGGTATTCAAGAAAGTCGAAACATTAGATATTATGGAGTAGTTGAATTAAATAGGTAACATTGATGAATCTCTTCCACCCTTATTGTTAAGTGTGGAAGAGATCAATATTGTTATCGATCTGTCAAACTTGGATGACGATCGGTAATGTGGTCGATCGGGGAACAAATGGAAGACGGACGGTATTGGTAAATATCTGTCAAAGACCGAAGTACGCAATACCGAAGGTAACAAAGGTACCGAAGCACGCGATCCAAAAATATGATATGGAGGCAATCGGTCGAGGACCGAACTGAGATATGGTGTGGCTCACTGGTCTAGGATATCGTCAGTTATGGAATGAGATATAGAATGAAATAAGATCATATCAAATCAGTATATATGGACGCATATATATGATTTGATCATAGATAATTATATATGGAGATATGATCAAATATTAAAAAATTTTGTTAGTTACCTTAATTATCTAAACCATTTCATCTATATAAGGAGGTCTTAGGGTTCATTCTTATATACTTTAATATTCTTGTATTCCGAGTTTCCTCTTCGCGTGTGTGTTATATTCTTCTCAAGTGATACTGAATTTGGATGTTTCCGCCAGTCACGTGGTTTTCTCATCCCGGGTTTCATCGTTATATCTATTGTGTCGTTGTTTTCTCTTTTGTTTTAATTCAAATGTTCTACTTAATCTATCGATGTTGCTCGCACACGTGTTTAATCCCCAACAATTGGTGGTGGCTATGGGGTAGTAGTGGTGCAATCGGCGATGGGTGACGATAAGGGAAGCCTAAGGATGTTTGACGGATCTAATTTTGCCTATTGGAAAATGCAAATCTGTAATACTCTTTATCGGAATGATTTAGGGGAAGCATTGGAAGAAAAGATGCCGGCAAAGATGGATGATGCTGATTGGCAGAAATTGGATAGCAAGCCGTTGGCGATCATTCAACTATCGTTGTAGAAGAATGTGGCGTTCAACTACAACAAACAGACGACGACGTACGGTATGATGAAGGCGTTGTCCAATATGTACGAGCGGCCATCATCAACAAAATCGTGTCCTCTTAACACGACAGTTGTATACCATGACGATGGGATAGGGTGCCCCCTTTGCCGAACATCTGAATGATTTCTGCAACATTATTAATAAGTTGTCATTGGTTAGACATATCATGGATGATATCATCAGTAGTCAACCTGGGAAACTCATTTTTTATTATGTGCGGGCTTGGCTCATCAGTGAAGAATTGAGACGAAAGTATTAGGGGATACCAAAAGTAATTCATTGGTGACAGATTCTTCCCGTGGTCGGAAGAATAACCGAGGGCAGAATGGCGAGAGCAAGAGCCTATCAAAGAAGCGGGGAAAGCCAATTGGTGGAATTACGAGAAGAATGGACACTTCTGCATGGAATGCAAGGAGCCAAAGGAAGAGAGTTCAGCATCGGTAGCGGTTGAATCTGACGATGCACTTGTACTATGTCTTGAGAGTTCAGTTGAGTCATGGGTAGTTGACTCAGATGCATCTTTTCACTCATATTTTAATCAGAAGTTGTTTAAATCTTTTAGAGCATGGAATTTAGGGAAGGTTTATCTTTTCGATGGGAAGTTCCTGGAGATCACCGGTCGGGGTGATATACCGATCCGATCCTCAAATGGTTATTCTTGGACATTGGAGGACGTGATGTATACACCCGGACTAAGTAATAACATGATATCGGTCGGACAGTTGGATTCCAATGGGTACGAAACGTCTTTCGGGAGCGGTCGGTGGAAAGTGACCAAAGGAGCTTTGGTCGTCGCTAAGGGAATCAAGTCTGGGACTTTATATGTGGAGAGACCGATCGAAGCAAATGGGGACAGATCCACTCTCACTACTCTAGAGACTGATCGGTCTCATGAGTGACGATCGACTGAGGAGCGAAGGGGGTTGCTGAAGTTGTGGCAAAATCGTCTTGGCCACATGAGTGAGAAGGGCATGAAGATCATAGCCCGGAAAGGTTTATTGCCGACCATTTAGGACAAAGAGGCCGGGTCCTGTGAGAATTATGTGTTTGGCAAGCAGATGAGATTAACCTTTACGAATGTGAAGCAGGATCGGAAAACCAGGAAGTTGGAACTCGTGCATGCCGATGTGTGGGGTATGGCATCGTTCAAGTCCATTGGAGGCTCGAAGTTCTACGCCACCTTCATTGACGATTGTACCCATAAGGTATGGGAATATTTTCTAAAGAATAAATCTAATGTATTCCATACATTCAAAAGGTGGAAGGCAGAGGTGTAACTCGAGGTTGGAATCAAGTTGAAGTATATAATATCAAACAATTTAGAAGAGTATGAAGGTGAGGAGTTCATAGACTACTGTTTGGTGAACGGTATTAAGTTGGAGCGATCGGTCCCGAACAAGCCGAGGCATAATGGAGTTGCCGAATGAAAGAACCAAACGTTGAATGAGCGTGCTCAATTGGTGAGATTGCACTCTGGTCCACCAAAGACCTTCTGGGCGGATGCTGTAAGTACGACAGCATACCTGATCAATCGGTACCATTGGATTTCAAGTTGCCCGAGGAGAAGTGGATTGGGAATGAGGTGAAGCTGGATCATCTCAAAGTGTTCAGTTGCATTGCGTGTGTCCACATGACCCTGAGAAAAGGGATAAGCTTGATGCTAAAGCTATAAAAACAGTTTTCGTTGGTTATGGAGCTGAGTATTTTGGTTACCGCTTCTGGACCAAAGGGAAAAAAATATTAGATCAGTCAATGCAACCTTCAACGAAGATCAACTTTACAAAGATACTATCATAAAGACTAAGGAGAAGTCTACAGAGGTGATAGTGGTGATATCATCAAGTGGGAGCAGTGGACCCCCACACCGATTGAAGCAGCCAATCGGTATCACTTCTGACGAAGAATCAGAATCTCAGTCTGATCGGTCTGATACCGATCAACAGAATGAAGACCAGGCGACATATGACAATATCGAACAAGTCACTTCTGTGTTGAGGCGGTCAACCAGGGAGAGGAGATCACTCGAACGGTATACTCCTGCAATGTATCATATATTGTTAACTAACGATGGCGAGCCATAGAATTTCCGAGAGGCTGTTGAGTCTCGTGAGTAGCGAATGTGGGAGCTTGATATGAAGGACGAAATGGTGTCATTGTCAAAGAACAAGACTTGTTTTTTGATAGCATTGCCGAAGGGATATCGGGTCTTACTCAACATATGGGTCTGCAGACTAAAGCATGAGTCAGATAGGTCTAAACGTTACAAGATGAGACTAGTGGTCAAACTATTCTTATAGAAGAAGGGAATTGAATATTCCGTGGTATTCTCACCAGTCGTCAAGATAGCAACGATCAGGGTTATTTTGAGTATTGTGGATGCAGAGAATCTCCATCTTGAACAAATGGATGTGAAGACTGTTTTCCTTCATGATTATCTGGATGAAGAGATTTATATGGCACAACCCAAAGGGTTCAAAGCGCATGCTAAAGAAAATCTAACCTGTAAATTGTAAAGAGTTTATATGAATTGAAGCAAGTTTCTTGGCAATGGTACCTGAAGTTGATTCCTTAATGATCGAACGAGGATTCAAAAGATGCAAGACAGACAATTATTGTTATCTCCGATGGAGCAAAAGCGCATACATAATTCTACTATTGTATGTCGATGAAATGTTGATCGCATGGGGTGACATGGATGAGATAAAACAAGTCAAGCAGGAGGTGTCCGAAGCAATCAAAATAAAGGACATGAGACAGGTCAATCAGATTCTGGGAATGAGAATTTCGAGAGATCTGCAGAAGGGGTACAATTACCTTGTCTCATGAAAAATATATTGAAATGTGATTGATCGGTATCAAGTGGGAGACTTGATTTGGGAGCACACATGAAACTCTCAAATGAGGAGGCGTCGATGATCTACCAGAAGGCTGAAAAAATGAAGAATGTGACATACTCTTCAGCGGTCGGCAGTTTGATGTATGCAATGGTCTATACGAGAACTGATATTACACTATGGTTGCTACGATACCTCAAATTATCTCAACCACCTCATCTATAAAGGAGGTCTTAGAGTTCATTGTTATATACTTCAATATTTTTGTATTCCGAGTTTCCTCTTCATGTGTGTGTGTTATATTCTTGTCAATTGATAGTGAATTTGACCGTTACCGCCAGTAACGTGGTTTTCTCATCCCGGGTTTCCACGTTATATCTCTTGTGTCGTTGTTTTCTCTTTTGTTTTAATTCAAATGTTCTACTTAATCTATCGATGTTGCTTGCACACGTGTTTAATACCCAACACTTATGAGTTAATGTTAGAAAAAATCTGAACTGAGAATTTAGAAGTAGAATAGAAGAATAAGCAAAGCAAAACAATTTCACTAGTAAATTGGCCCATAGGAAATGGTATAAGTAAGATCGAGGCCCAACCTTAGGAACAAGGCCGAATTATTGATACATGGATCTTGAAGTAAAACCCATGACTCAAGTTCTATTGCATGCAAAAGGAAATCAACGATTACTTTATTGTTTTTCAGTGTATAAATAAATAAAAAAGTGCATGTCAAATGGATAATTCAATTACATACAAAAACTCCAATATTATGAACTAAATACCTTGTTTGAACCATACATTGTGAAGTATTGTATCATACAAAAGTCTAACATAAATGTTGAAATATCGTTACAAATTGGTCATAGAAGTAAAATATTCTAGTTTATAAGGAATATGATATCATGAGTAATCGATTTGAACTATCATTCTTAATGTGATTCATTTCTTTTATATAAATCAAATTGAAACTCAACTAGTTCATATTATATATTTCAAGGTGGATGAATTAAAACAAAAAACTGGAACAAAATTTGATATTGTTAAAAAATATTTGATAGAAAACACATATAATTACAAGGTTTGACATACAATATGTGAGTTAGATACTCGTGAATAAGTTTAAATGGTACAATATAGTGTTTTAGTATTAAAATAAATGATCTATCGAATGTCCTGTCAATTGAATAAGTTTGAACACTACAAGTTGGGATGAAATCTCCAAAGCCGGGACCGAGGAATATTTTTTGCAACAAATTTTGTCATGCTCACGACTAATTGTGAAAATTAGCCGCGAGTCAGGTGTAACTCCTCTCGAATTTAATTGATAGTGTTATTTTCTCCAAACACATAAATTATACGCCAATACAATGTAATTAGTCGCGAAAACCAAATTGCAGACATATTCCTTGCAGTGGTGTACTATTCTTTGCGAAAATAAGTCCAAGTGCAAATTCCTCGCCATATGTGTACAATTCATTGCTAAAACACTATAAATTCATATTTCATTTTTTGTTCTTCATGTTTTCTAAATTCTTATTTTACATCATTTATTTAAAAACTATATAAACTAAGTATCTCAATTTTGTATTTTTGTCAATGTTAGTCTTTATGGACAAAATTACCCCTAAATTTATATATATTTTATATGTCGTTTGTTAGATATCTCTATTGCACTTAATTTCATAGAAAAAAAGGGCGACGATCAAATTTGGTCCTTGTAGTTTTCTATTTTGACAATTTTTATCCTCATACTTTGACAATTGTGGCAGATTAAGTTTCTTAACTTTATTTGTGGCAAAATTAGTCCTCCAAATTTTATGTATATGACAAATTTGGTCCCTAAAGTTTGTAATTTGTAATTTTTATTTTTATATAATACGAAGACTAATTTTTCAACTACGATCAAACTACATGGACCGGTTTTATTCGATTTCATTTGGAGAACTAAATATAAAATTTCATGATCGATTTTACCAAATGCTCTAAAATATGAGGACTGAAAATGCCAAAATAAACTTGGATGACTAAATTTGCCAAAATGATCAAACTACGAGAACCAAAGATGCTATTTTCTCGAAAAAAATCATATTTAACAATACTTTCATATAAGGCTATATATGCTCATAGATTTTTCAGAAGATCAATATCTTTATAATATATCACTTGATAAATATTCATTAAGTCGAGATATACGTTTTTTTGGGTTCTCTAAAAAAAATCAAATAATAATAAAATAATATTGATTATTTGAATTTAAATATAATAATGAATTATGCATTTTGAGAAACAAATAATATATCATATGACATATATGACACATCATCTTGAACTATTACGAAATTCATGACGGTATGAAAACATTGATATTTAATCCTTTCATATTTTGAGATTATTCAATATATATATTTTATATAGAAATCAATATTATTAATTTTAGTTCTTATAAACGAATTACTAATCAAATAAATTAGATAATTTGAAAAAATCTCAAAATTTAAAAGGAAATAAGATTTTTTATATGATTAACTATTGCTAGAACACATTAGATAAAAATATATAAAAAATTGGGGATAATTTTGTACATAAGTATTTAAATTGGCAATAATACAAAGTATGAATACTTAATTTGTATTCATGTTAAATGAACAACGTAAATACTAAATTTAAAAAATCTGAAAATCAAAACTAAAATTTATCATTATTAATACTTATAATTATAGCTGTATTTTATTAATTCAACCAAATTCGACTCCCTCTTAGTTCCTGCCTAATTGCCAAGTAATTGGTATATAATTTAATATACCAATTTTTATTTTTTATTTACTTTTTTAAAAAAAATTAAAGTTTAAAAGTGAAATTGAGTATTTATTAGTTCTTAGATATTTTATCAAATAATCAAATTGATTTATCACCTAATTACGAAATCTGTATTGTACGAAATCAGACTCACAACTAATTCTCAGATTTTTGGATTTTTCTCTTATACTTTCAATTTTTTTTAATGTTAACTATGTTTTAATTACTTATTAAATTTTAGTAATTTACTATAATGATTTTTCATAAAACATTCTCAAAATCCATATAAGTAGATACTTTTATAAATTATTAGAATCAAATATGATTTTTCTAACATTATCAAATGCTCGCACCTAAATTAGAATCCACACGCCCACACACGTTAAACGTATTATTAAAAAGAATATTTTATGAATATAATTGCTATAATTAACACTCTCTCCATTGCAGCTTTCTTCTACCGTCGAGTTTCGTGAATGAACGGCTTGAGGATTGCCACGTAGTTGGACATGCTGCACAAACGCAGCAAGCAAGCATACCACGTTATGCAACCAGCCTTGTCATGGGTCGGCTGCAGTAACTCTGTCGTATAATGGAATATTCCGCAATAAAACAAAACCAGTTCCGAAGATAATGGAAATAAACATTATTTTAATTTAAAATAAATAATTATTTACGGGAGCTTACATTTTACAAATTATGAATCATGTAACACGAGCACTCTCCCTAAAAATGAGATACTGGATTTTTTAACGCTAATGTAATTTTCTTTGTAAAAGTTAACTGTCCCATATGATATGAAAAGTTTATAAATGAATGCATATTATGATTAATTGATTTGATCTTGTTTTTCAATGTTATTATTATTCTTATGGAATGTGCTACACAAAGATTCTCTTGACCAATTAAATTCTAAGTTTCTACCTCATATCAAAATTGTATGATGTAGAAAATATGTATTAGACTTAGAAAAAAATACATATCTAACTATGACATTTTATACTATAGAATCTATTGAATCAAGTGCCAACCAAATCAAAGTATGCTCGACTTAAAAGAGTGAAAGTTAAATGTCTAGCATCGGATATGAAACTACATATATTCTAGTACGTAATATGGGGTATGATCTCGTAACCTTATATTTGTTGGGAATAAGCCCAACAAATAATGAGTGAATAAGTCAAATGATGAGAGGGTGATAGTCCTGTTATACTCGGACCCTGCCGTACCACGAGGCACTGTCGTGGAGTCGGGTTGTTTGGGAATGCAACCCCAATCGGGGCGGTAAATTCCGTCTAAGGCTAAATAATGGCGGGAGACCTATGGTGAACAAGTACCGCGAGGGAAAGATGAAAAAGACTTTGAAATGAGAGTCAAAGAGTGCTTGAAATTGTCACGAGGGAAGCGTATGGGGTCGGCGATATGGTCCGGTCGGATGCGGAACTGTTTTACTTGGTCTGTCGATTGATTCGGGCCATGGACCATCATTGATCGGCCTGGCGGCGAAAGCCCTTGCGTTAGTGAGGCTCGCGGAATGCCGTCATGCCGATTGTGGTGGACAGCGTGCGCCTTGTGCGCGCCTATGGCAGCTGCACACTCCTGGTGCTGGTCTGCGGGCTCCTCATTCGACCCGTCTTGAAACACAGATCGAGGAGTCTGACATGTGTGCGAGTCAACGGGCAAATAAACCCGCTAGGCGTAAGGAAGCTATCCGGCGCGATCCCTGTTTTTCTGTGCGGGGTGCAATGCCGACCGACCTAGATCTCTTGAGAAGTGTTCAATAAATCTTATTTGTAGGATCTATAAAACTAAGTCAATAATTATAAGTTTATATAAATTGGACTTGTTTATCGTTTTAAATCAATGAAATTTGATCATTCATCCAACATATCATTCAACAAAATCATGCAATTGTATAAACATTCTTGTGATTAGTATCATCTAAATATTCATATCTCCAACAATATTCTCCATCTTTCTTGCTCTCATGTCTGGTCTTCGGGTTATAAGAGAATCAATATTATAAACAATTGGTTTAACATATATATGATCTATTAAATCATGAATTTGCACTGAGTATGTTCTTGTGTGTGGTTTTGCGTATTCTAATTATTCTCATACCACAAGACTAATACAAAGAGACGAATAGACAAGAGAGACAGGCAGGCAGACAAGTCGTACTTGTCATGGCATTTAAGAGTGAGTTTTAGGAAAAGGGGAATGGGACCGGTTCTTGTGAAAGAGGGTTTTCTGGTTCGTTGATTCATATTAGCGCATTCATTTTCACGTCCCACCATTTGTACTCTTCTATTTTGTCAGTGTATTGATAATATATGCACCTTCCATGCATTACAAGAACTACAGATGTAAAATTAGATTATAAGGTAAGTGTTCGTTGCAGTGTTTAGTTTTATTACATTTCATATGGACAATGTTTTTCATACCGGTATGAGCGGTACGATTGGTATACCGATCGGTACCAAATTTTATTTTATTTTTATTTTTTAAAAAATTAATATTTAATTAGTTTTTTAGAATTAGACCCGAAAAAACCCGCAAATCGACCCTAATATCCGTTACCAGAGGAAAAAATACCGTTACCGAGCAAAATTTGACGTATCGGACGGTATACCGGAACCGCCAGTATGAAAACATTGCATATGGGTGACCAAATAGTTATGTATGATTGTCAACGTAGTTGTTGGATTTTCGTGTTTCTTGTTAATTTCATAAGCAAAACGTCCCACTCAACTACAATTATATTTTATGTAAATAAATCCATTTTATTTTTAATTAAATGATATCAAATCTTAAACAAAAACTAGGATGTGCATGGATCGGGTATCCAATATGATCTACCTTTTTTGATCTTTTACGATGGATATCGATCAACAAATTATAATTTGAAACCAATCCACAATAGTTGATCATACAGATTGATTTGCAAATATCCTAAATTTATGTTTTGATTTTAGTTTATAAGCAACAAATTGTTACGTATAACCAAGACAATATTTTTAGTGCCATAAAATCACCTTACAAAGTATAAAACAATAAAAATATATATTCCTCAATTTTACGTTTCCATAACTTGAAAAGAATGAACTAATAAAAGAGAGTAAAAAATCAATTGTTAAACAAAAAAGAAAGACATGGCCTTTATAGCTCAAAAATTTGAAAAATACACAATTATATAATATAACAAACTCTAATATATTAATAAATATCGGATAGAATCAATGTTTTCGAAAACTGTATCCTATTTGGAACCGTATCCCATCTGATTCGATTAAATACGTTAATCGACAAAAAATATTATGTTACTTCGGATATTTGGATTATCGGATTTGACACACCTCTAACAAAAACAATCCACATAGAAACGTCTATCCTATGTTGAAACCAGTGTTTTCATACCAGACGGTATACTGCCAGTACGTCAAATTTCGTTCGGTACTGGTATTTTTTTTCGTACCGCCCGATATCAGATATTATGGTCGATTTTCTGGTTTTTTCGGGTCTGATTCTAAAAAACTAATTAAATATTAATTTTTTTAAATATAAAATTAAATTAAATTTGGTACCGACCGATATATTAATCGTACTACTCATATCGGTCAGGACCGATACGTAATTCCTGACCGGTATGAAAACATTGGTTTAAACATCTTTTTCATACCAGCTTATTGTAAGAACCTCTCAGTCGGAAGGAACCAACACATGCTTCTTCTTAGGATGTTTTTTTCCTAATCTCATCAAATAAATTCACTATATCAATCTTAACTTGAGTACGTAACGATAATTTATAATTCACATAGCTAGACGGCATCGTATTTCACTTATTAGTTCAATAATCAAAATTAATTATTGAACTGAAAACATGTAACTTGTGTTGGTTTCATTAATGTTATTATTTACTCATTATTATTAATTATCTGTCCTTACGACTTATAAAAAATGTTTTCTGATTAGATGAGTTATTATATATATTAGACCATGTTTTTCTGCAGGCCGATACGCCGAAAACCGAAATACACCGGTATTTCAACCGGTTCCGCCATGTACCGGGTTTTCGGGTAGACCCGAAAATAATAAAAAATATTTACCGCCTTGTATACTGGCCGTACCGGTCATACCAGATCGGACATGTATGAAATTCAGGACCGGTATGAAAACATTGATATCACATTTATAGCACAATCATGTGTGTTTGATTTTTAAGATACATTAAATCAAGATTATTTTAATCTATCCAATCAACACATTCCTCTAACATTTTAAACTCATACTATAAATCATAACATCTCATATAAGTGTTTCGGGTGTCATAAACTACCTCTCTGGGGTGATGATCAATTGCAATTAATACGATATTATATGTTTTAAATATAGATCAATCCATAACACATAAGATTGTGTTATATCTCATTTATTGTTTTATGCTTTTATTTAATCTCTAATCTAATCCTTTCTTATCTATAATCAATATTGGTAATTCTCTAAACTTACACGACACAATCATTATAATAATTTTACCGGGGTGGGCCAGTTGTAATATTTAATTATAAGAAACAAAAAAATAATATCATATCAGTTACTAGAGTAATGAGTAGGGTCGGGTCGGGTAAATAGATAGAGAGACAATGAAGGAAATCCACATAAAGCTGAATGCAAAGGCATGAATGATGCTACACAATCCACTGTTTGTCTTTCTTTTGGCGCACTCTTCATAGAACTTTAGTTTCAAGAGTTGTCTGTTTTTTATACCTTAATAAATTATCTACACTACTAGCTCATGCATAGTTTTTTTTTCTTTTCTAAAGACATTTATAATAATAATCAATAAATAAACAATAGGGTATTTTAGTCTCCCAATACAAATAATAATTTAATGTACAATTTTAATAGTTGTTTATAGTGTCATCAATGAGGATAGGATAATTCGGCTGAATAATGCTATTCAAATCGTTTTTTTTATTCTAAGGTCTTCTGTGAACGCGGTTGAGTGAAATCACAAAGCAATTAGGACAGTTGGTTTGTATATGGAGATAATAACACGTTCTTATACGTACATTTTCATATTTTGATGGATTCTTATAATAGTTGATATAATGTTCACCAAAATCAACTAAAAACATCTACAACCTCTGATGATTGGCAGAGTGATGTATTTACAATTAACAAAGTGATGTAAAATGCAATATTTTAAATTTCCGGGTTTCGGCTGGTATTTTGCCGATATGGGTTTTTTCGGGTCGAGCCGGGTTTTTGTGGATTGGGTCTGATTTTATATTTAAAAAAATAAAATATTAATATTCTATATTTTAATATTCCGGTACAGATTCATTACGTATCCAATATATCCGATCTAATGAACTCGTCCGTTATATCGATGGGTATCGATATTTAAAACATTGGTAAAATGTACACAAAATAAGAAAAGTTGTCAGGAGTGCAACCTAGTGACCTGCATCCATACAAAGTTATCAATGGATTAGTAAAAGAAATAAAATAAATTGACCTAATGAAATTTTTGTTATAATTTATAAATTGTTTGTCTTGGGTGCTCAATCCTACTTATCATAACTTTTCTATAAAATTTACTATTTGAAGATTATAAATCACACACACAAGCTTTCTTACCTTGATGACGATAAAGATCAATGGAGCATGTACTCATTGTCTTAACACATACACTCTGATATCATTACAATGAGTCCTCACCAACTTATATATATAATACACCATGTACACACATATTTTGTATTTTTGATAGGTTCTATCTTCCTTCAAATGTCTCTTCTCAATTTGTCTTCCCCATTGGTCATTTGACCGAACACTTAAGGTGATTCAAGTGTTGTACTCATGACATTTTTTGAGAAGGTCTTTGGTTGACCAACATCTATGTTAAACGGTACCGCCACGGTTCCACGGAAATTCGGAGACTCGGATTTGTTAAAAAAACCGACTCGTTAATATTATCAATTATTTTTTAATTAAATTTTAAAATTTAAAAAGATGTGTGTGGTTAACATGATTTATAATTAATAATAAATAAATTATAATTTATCTAATTATATTATATAAAATAATGAATTAGGACCACAAATATATATGATAAATAATATTTAAAACCGGTAAAATGATGAAATAATTGGTATAGACTATATTATATCCCAATAATACCGATATACCGTTAATATTTTAAACATTAACGAATTATATTAATATATAAAAATAATAATAAATTAAAATCATGAGTATTTCAAAATAAATAATAATAAATTTAAATATAAAAAATGAACTATCCAACAAATATATAAGGATTGTTGGTATTCAAAAAGAGTCCAACTCGGCTTCCCCGGAGAAGAGTCCATTAAACATAGACCAACATGGAGTTTCATCGAATAGCATTATAATTCAACATTCAATTCATTCATTAGACAATTTAATCTTTCACCTTTTGAATGTTCGAAACACATGAGATTTCTTTCTCACAAAGTAAATCTACACATTAAGTGATTAGAAAAATGAATTAATATTTTGAGTTTTCAATACAAATTGTATTTCTTTAGGGAATTTTGCATTCAAACTCTATGGACTATCCTCACTGAAAACTTGTTAGTTGTTAATAATAAGTTGATACGATTATTAAATATTTTTTATTTGATTAATGGGTGATATTTAGCTTTAGTTTTGTATACAAATATCTAACCCAAAATAATTATATTTCATTTGGTTTCAAAATAAAATAATGTTACACAACAAAATTACTCAAACAAACAAGGAATGAACAAATACTTCATTTTGATTAATTGAATACATATATACTTTCATATAGACTATAACCCGAAACGGCCTAAATATGTAGGATAAGTACCCTCCCCCCCCCTAATTTTATTTAACGATAGTACCATTTTTTCAACTGAATTACTGATATTTTTGTAAAAAATGATGCTCTTTTGGTACTATTATTTTATTTATTTTATGGTTTTTAACTGAGTTATTTGAGAGTGATTATGCTTATTTAAGTGCCCCAAGAGTATAAGTGGCTGTGGCGGCGGCACAATACCCGTAGGGTCTGGTGTATTTATTGGCGGTCCGATTTATTAGCCAACAATTGAATTTGAATTTGAATTTGAATTTAGATTTGAATTCGGAAAACGTTGATTCTAATAATGAAATGATTCATGATTAAAAACAATAATATTAGAAGTTATGTTTATTAATTAAAAAAATCGATCAAAAGAAACATAATAATAATAAGATTACAATTTATATTATGCATATAAAGGTTAGTAAATGAGAAATAATAATAATAACAAAAATTCACTTATATATTATTTATATGCGGAGCCAATCAGGCCACGTAACCTTGTTAATAAAACGTTAGAAATCGGTCCAGTACTTGGAAATTGCTCTTTGTAAACAAAAAAAAAATATATATATATATATATATACAATACAATAAAATGGGAGTTTATAAAATTTCCAAATTGGAAAAAGCACCGGAATAATGGATATTTTTATAGGTTAAATTAGTAATTTTGTGTAAAATTGAGCGTGGAATTGTAGATTGTCGTGGTCAGATTTGGCCTCACAAGGAGATGATGTGACACGAAGCATAAAATGTTCAACCAAATAACCTCAATTTCATTATCATAAATATTTATGAACTTTAAGAAGTTATTTAATATATAGTTTATTTTTCGATGAACTACATAATGGGGTGTTCCATTATTTAGTTCTTTTAGACAGCTCTTTTAGAAATTAAAATGACATTGAATTAAAAATGATAAATATTTTACCACTTACATTTTTTAAATAACGTTTTTAACACTGATTTTAACAGTTTTGTATTTATAGTTTTGTATTTAAAACAACTTTTTAACATTGATTTTACAGCTATTTTACTTTAAGCCGCACATCGTTGGATGGAAGTGAAACAACATCCTCCTCCTCCTATTTTTATACTCTTCCTCCTCCTCCTCTCTGCCGCAACATCACCAGAATACATTCACCGTCGCAGGCAGCTTACATCACCCATTTTTCCCTCTTGATTAGTACCCACCGCCGGTAGCTTCCTTTCCCTTCTCCATCCCCTTTAACTCAACACCGGAGTTCCCCTTCTCAGCTCTCCCAACTCCCACCCCCACAACACAACTGCTTTTTTTCTCATTGTCATAGTTTTTTATTATTTTTAAATAAAATAAAGCTCACAAATGAACTGTATAAGTACTATAATAAATTAGATCAATGTCATTTTAAAAAAGTATAAAAAAGTGGTGTGATTTATAAATTAGATGAGAACTCACACTGTTGACAGCGTAAAAAAATTCGTGTTACACATATGCCCACGACGCCATACTTGTACTCTGACTGTACCGCTTCACGTTTATAACAATACCTCAGGACATTTGCATTTTACGGCACCGCTCTGCTCTGCCCTGCTCTGCTTCGGCAAGCAATAATGGGTAGAAGTCCTTGTTGCGAAAAGGTTGGGCTGAAGAAAGGAAAATGGACTGTTGAAGAAGACGAGAAACTGATCAACTACATTAACGCTAATGGAGAAGGGTTATGGAGATCACTCCCCAAGAATGCTGGTACTATTTCTTTATGCTTGTTTTTTTTAATCTTTTAATGTTTTTTTATTTTGATTGTCTTTGGTGGGTAGGGTTGTTGAGGTGTGGAAAGAGTTGCAGATTAAGATGGATGAACTATTTGAGAGAAGGCGTGAAAAGAGGTAATTTTACAGAGAATGAAGAAGAGACTATAGTGAGATTGCATAGAAGCTTGGGAAACAGGTAATCATAGAAG
This sequence comes from Utricularia reniformis, assembly GCA_009725065.1. Lineage (NCBI taxonomy): Eukaryota > Viridiplantae > Streptophyta > Magnoliopsida > Lamiales > Lentibulariaceae > Utricularia > Utricularia reniformis. The sequence goes on along the minus strand of RWGZ01001355.1, from coordinate 2,938 downwards.
CTATGAATGAGTAACCAAGAACAATATAGAAGATATATGTCATCGCCTTTATGAATGATTTTCCTGTGAACCAAACAAATATGCCCAGATTGAATGAATCAAGATTACAGCAGATTAATTGGATGATTAAGGAAAATTGATTGGATGTAAAAGAAGTGAAGCAATCTCAAATTTGACGTATTGTTTCTTTTGGTTTTAGCTGGTCCATGTACTTTTCTAGTTTTTTGGATTTTTGCAAGTGTTTTACCTGATGTGATTATGCAGGTGGTCAATTATCGCAAGCCATTTACCGGGGAGAACAGATAACGAAATAAAAAACTACTGGAACTCTCATCTCAGCCGGGAAATCTACCGATTCCGATCGACCGGAACTGATCCATCTCTCTCTGCCGAGGATATCATCAAGATAGCCACCGAAGCCAAAAAGTACAGAAGGAATAATAATAATAATAATAATGCCCCAAATTCTCCGCTTGAAAATGGGGTGACAATGCCAGTAATTATCAAAAGAAAGATTTTGGGTCATCGGATAACAGGATCAAAGGCAGATTCAGACATTAGTGCAATAAGAAAAGCCATGGAGGTGGATAACTTGTATCCTCGTGAAAGTAGCAATGTTAGCAATAATGAAAATGAGTTAATTTGCGGTGACGCATGGGGTGAAGCATTTATGAAATCACCAAGAAAAATGGAGCAGGAGCAGGAGCAGGAGCAGGAGCAGGAGCAGGAGCAGGACAGGGAAATGATGATGAGACCGTGGAGAGACGTAGATGATGAGATATTAAAATGCTTTGTCGAGAGTGAGAAGACGGAGAGTGTTCCATTAAGTAAGGAAACAGAGTGTGGGGCTTGGAGCTCTAATTCTGAGACGACGGGTGATCCTCTTTATGCTTGTTCATCGCCATTAGACTCATTTTTCTCTGCAGTAGAGCTTCAATGGAATCATTGTAATGGATTTGAAGATGAAGAGAGTGCTAGGCTGTGGATTGAAGAGGAAGACATTTTGATTTGGTAATGTAATGTATATTAGGCTAGGCTACTCTGCTGCCTCTAATTCTTGTAATCTTTAAATTCATTCTTCTTCGAAAGTGATTGCAGAATAAAATGAAAATTTTAGTTGATTATCGATGATTGCACAAAAAGCAGTATGGAACTAAGAAGGAATCTAGTCTTTAAGCAACCTTTGATCAGATCCTCAAATATCTATGTGAGAATTTATATATTCGGTTTTGGAGGTGGTTTTGTAGCCATTTATCTAACTATAAGATCCCAGAATGCAGCGGAAATATGAATTTGCAGCTGCTCGAAAGTGAATGAAGAAGGCAGTGGCTGTAACTTTTGTGACTGAAATTTCATTCAATATTAATTAAACCTAATACAACATCCTATTTAAATACATAATTTTAGGCAAGGCCCATTACAATATTTGAAGTCCAGTTGTTTGGTCTAGCAGTAATTCCAACAATCCACATAGAATGATCTTGCATACATAGGATTTATCAATAGCTATTGCAGGTTGTGAATCACAAGCCCTGAATTCTATATCGGAGATAATATAGCTGAAGTATAACTAAATTCATCATCTCGATGAATAACCTGAAGAACAATAAAAAAACCTAAGAGAATGATCTTCAGTCTAATAGTAAGAAAATGATCAGATGAAGAACTGAGTGTATTCTCCTTCTTACTCAATTGAGATCATATCTCATATTTATAAATAAAATTTAGACTAATTGCAAATTCATCTATTAAGAAATTGTAATTGAGAAATCAAAATTTCATACATTAATAATTGATACTCACATTATAATATTAAATGATTATGATCTATATAATAATATTAACCTTATTACGGTAACAATAAATGTGATCAAATATTTATATCTATGTCTATATGCATAATAGTATATCTAAGAAGATAAGATATAATATTTAGTCCACATTATTAGAATCAATATTATAACATATTTCTCATTGTGTTTTCCATATTCCTCTGTTTCATACTCTGTCTTGTTAACTGAGGATTCTCGTTCAGAGGTTTGATTCGACTCATAGTCATTATAGAAAATGGGTTATTGAAATATGGGAAGTGGAGAAGTGCCTCTTTTATCAGCCACGGCAGCGTTTTTGTTCCTTAGGGTAGCTGCGCAACATGTATATTTATTTAGTTGTGGGTGTTAGTCAATCAGTTTCGCTGGGTGAAGTTTCCTGGTTTTTTGGATCAATTCCCTCCAAGTCCCTGTTCTTGTCAACACTGTATATCTATATGTGCATACTGCATTGTCCAGTGCACACAGTATGTCATTTGAGTTGACTGACTGAATGCACTCTTGAAATTTAGGATTCAATGGATCGGAAGAGTGTCGTGTAGCCGAGTCCATAAAAGAAGTGAATCACATTGAAAAAACTTGACAAAACAATTACTTGTGATATCGCTCCCGATTGTTGGGAAATTTCCCTCTTCCCGTTATCCGCGGTCGAATCGAATTAATGCAATGAGAACCGAATGTAAATGAAGAAAGGTAAAAGACACAAGATTTAGCGTGGAAACCCAAAACCGGGAAAAAACCACGTAACCGATAAACCTAGGCAGTGAACTCACTATCACAAGAAGAATAGAATGATTGATTACAATTGTCTTCATGATGCTTCTAGAGTCCAACTAGGATCTAATCTATGAAATATTCTACAATATTCTTTTTTCCATATCTTTGACTGCATCTTCCATATATATATAACAAGATATATTTGTATATATTCTTCTATATATATATCGAGAATATATCTTCATATCTTATTCCATATATATCGCCAACTGAATATATCTTCATATCTTATTCTATATATATCGCCAACTGAATATATCTTCATATCTTCTTATTTATATATATAACCAACAAGATATATCTCAATATCTTCTTCCATATATGCAACCAAT
>RWGZ01001354.1:119866-146812 GCA_009725065.1 Utricularia reniformis | reverse complement strand
TAACCTCTTTATGAATAATGGGTAAACATGAAAGATTAAAATAGAAAATTATAGAAAACAAGGGCAAAGAAATCGAGAGAAAGTTGGGGAGAAGAAAAATAAACATAAACAAGAGAAGTAGGAGCATAGTGTAGGATTTTCTGATTTCAGGGTTTTAGGTTCGTGTGAGTTAAATTATTTTCTTTTCTGGCTGGAGAACGTTCCTAGGGTGCAACTGAACTTAGAAAACGTAAAATCAAAGGGGAACATAGTGACATGATTGAGATTTGCAAGTGAAAATACAGTTTCTGTATTTTTTGTTTTGTTGTTGATGTTCATGAATTTACTGGTGCTTTTTTATGCCAATTTTGTGATGAAACTTGCAAGGTTTTGTTCCTTGTTGAGTCTAGTTTCTATATATGTTTAGTTTACATGAAGATGATCACGGTTAAGAAGTTATGTCATATTTACCACAGTATCGCAATAGTGTTTTTTGTGTTAACAGTTTTACATGTCTCATGTAATGGATTTTTTGTAACGTTTGAGTGATCTAATGAAGTTACTTTCTCTTATTGGTTTTAGCTCGTTTAAATGAGTATTTTTACATTAAATTTGAAGTTCATTTGAGCCCTCAAATTATGTATGGTGTTTTTCTGTCGCTATACTGCACCTATAGATCAACAAGTTGTTTTTATGTGAAAATTATCTTATTTTGTTAAAATTCAAGGATGGTGGACGCACACTCCTAGAAACATTGTTTTACCATGTAATTAGTCACATGAAAGTGGGCATGACCAAAGTTATGATTAAGGGGATCCCAAACATTTATGCTGGGTATATTCATGTGTTGTGAATAGAGGTGGCTCATTCTTATCGATTCATGAGTATTGTTTCTTATGTTTCTTGACCTTTCGTGATGCTTAAGCCAAGGTCTATGACGGGTTATTGAGCACGGTATACTGACAGTGCAAGATAAAGAAAAGTGAAATGTATACGTGTTTAAGGGGAGATGATAACATAAAATGAGCAAACTAATGGGTGGGTCCCTCCACATGAAAGTGGGTCCTACACTAAAAAAATAAAGAAAAAAAAAGGGTCTAAGAAGCTTACGCCACACATTTTTTATTAACATATTAGATTGGTTACCAACCCCAAATCGAGTGCCTATATAAGGAAATCATCTTGCGTGTTAAGAATCATCCTAAGCTTCAAGTCTCATTGAGAGTATAAGAGAAAGAGGACATTTGGGGTAGTGTATGTAATATTTAGAAATATTTCCTAAATATTTGGGGAGTCTCAAAATAGTTTAAGCGTAGTCGAAGTGTTGGGTAAACACAGAGGGGAGTATATTGGATAATTTCATGCCTACTACAAAGACAATGGTATCCGGCATAGGAAGACACCACCGAAGACACCGCAACTAAATGGATTGACTGGGAGATTCAACATGACTTTGGAGGAGAAGGTACGATGTCTACTATCTCAAGCAAAGTTGCCTGAAATTTTTTGGGGAAAGGCTATTCTGACATCCGCCTATCTACTAAATCTCTCGCCATATGTTCCTGTTGAGTATGAAATTCTGGAGAATGTGAGGTCAAAGAAAGAGATTTCCTACCACCATCTGCTGGTTTTCGGGTGTAAAACAGACGTTCACGTTCCGAGTGATGAACGATCCAAGCTTGATGCCAGGACTCGCAATGTGTCTTTATCGGATATGGCCAAGATGATCTTGGTTTCAGATTTTATAATCCAGCCACCAGGAAGCTTATTAGAAGTTGTGATGCCAAGTTCGTTGAAGACGAAAGCATTGCATATATTGGAACGGTTAGGAAATATGTTGATAAACCCGATGTTGATTCAACAAACTTGTGGGCTATGCTTCCAACAACGATGCCAGGACATGTTGGAGATGATGAATTTCCTCCACCTGATGAGGTGGATGAATCAGATGTTCTGAAGATGTTCCAGCTGACGATGCTGATGAGGGTGATGAAGAACCAATCCCTATTGGTTCTCTTGTTCGCACTACGAGATCCGGTAGAGTTATACAACGCTCTACAAGATATTCTCCAGATCAGTATGTGTTATTGATTGACGGAGGAGAACCGAAATCCTACGTGGAAGCCATGAATGATGAATTCAGGTAGAAGTGGACTGAGGCCATGCAAGACGAGATGAAGTCCTTGCATGAGAGTGTGACTTTCGAGCTGGTAAAGTTGCCTAAAGACAAGAAGGCTCTGAGGGAATGAGTGAGTGTTCAGGATTAAGCATGATGATCATAATCCGCAGCCACAGTTTAAAGCAAGACATGTCGTGAAATGATTCAGTCAAAGAAAATGTATTGACTTTCACAAGATATTCTCACCCGTTGTGAAGATGACATCCATTCAACTGTGCTGGGGTTAGCAGCATCTCTCAACCTGAAGCTTAAACAAATGGATGTGAAGACTACCTTTATAAACGAAGATTCGGAAGAAGATATATATATACATCAACCAGAAGGCTTATTGAAGAATGGGAAAGAAAGTTATGTTTGCAAGCTAAAGAAGAGTCTTTATGGCTTGAAACAAGCACCGAGACAGCGGAATAAGAAGTCTGAGTCTGTCATGGGGGAGCAAGGCTACATGAAGACTACTTTAGATCACTGTGTCTTCACGAAGAATTTTTTTGAAGATGATTTTATCGTACTATTGTTGTACGTAGACCATATGCTAATTGTTGGTCAAAACTGTTCGAGAATTGCTGAGTTGAAGCATCACTTGAGTAAGTCTTTTGCAACGAAAGACTTGGGACCAGCTGATGAGACCTTCGAAACCCGGTACCCCGAACCTGGTTAGGCCCAAGCTGAGCCAAGCCAGCCCATGTGACATAAGACGAACTTGGAAGCCCAGATCCAGCTCACGTGAATAGACGGCCCGGCGAGAATAGCCTGGCCCGAAGGCCCAATCTTAGTGATTGGGACCGATCGACGGAATCATGCGTTCTCCCCCTCATCCGGACCGATCGGTCCAGGATGCACAGTTTACGCTTCGGGCCATCCGCACTCATCAAACATGTGACGATAGCCTCTGATGATCTTGTCAGAGGCATGCCTGACAGAGTCGTACAAGCCTCCTATGGTCTGGAGACATCCGACTAGTAGCGCTGAAAGGCCTGGCGCCGCGCAGCTGGCTAGAGATACTCCCGGCGGCTGTCCCGCCCCACACGAGCCGACCTACCCGCATGGGACAAGCACAAAACGACACCCTATTGTTCACAAAGCAAGAAATGCCTATAAAATGGACACTTGGGAACGAATACACTCTCTCTTCTTTGGTTTTCTCTCATTCCCTTTTAGCTTTCCCTCCACTTTTTATTTCCAAAGAACAAACAAGGCATCTGTAATGAATAGCTTGATTATTGGATTGACTAAGATCATTTTCAGCTCTTAGTCAAGTGGTTTTTTCCCCTTCGTTCAGGGGTTTTCCACTCTAAAATTGCATTGTCATTTTCATTTGATTCTAAATCGTTTTCCCCTACAAAATAAATTAAAACCGAGTTCGTCTTGCAACGAACCAGACGACTGTTGACACCCCCGGTTTTCAGACTACAACAGTTTGGCACCGTCCATGGGGACGATTTTCTAATCCCCATTTGAGGTCTTTACCTGGGATAGGATAATCAAAGGCATGACAACCGGAACTTCGACAAACGATAGTGATGCGGTTCCCAGCAGCTTTCCAGCGTCAATGTTCTCTCTGCAGGACCTGGACGCTGTTGTCAAGAATGTAATAATTGAAGTTACGTCGGAGAGGAGTGGAACAGAACCACCAGTTATCACAAGCCCTGTTCCAACAAGCAGAGAGTACGAAAGCGACCCTGACGCATGAAGCTCCGATGAAGAAGAGATTATAAGGCGTGGACGGACCATGAGGAGGCAGAGATACCAATCTACTCCACCTCCTCCAATCAGAACCCCAACTCCATTCCTGGGACTGATAAGGATCATATGCAGAGACGCATCGACGAACTAACCAGGGAGTTGGAGACGCAGCGAACACAGAGGGATTGCGGGCCCGATCTTGGGCGCTATCCTGGGTTATTCAATCGGGCCATGGATGCCCCGATAGGATAGAGGTAGGATGATGACTGATGCATAATCTACATGTGGCCGATGAATCATCCCAGCATTCTAGAGGTGTCTCCGGTGGACTGGGAGATCTGATGCTCCCTTTTCTCTGAAGAGATTTGGGCGGCAGTCCCTGATCGATACTGCCGCAACCCCAAAGGGTTGCCAGTATTCCGAGGCGACGGTGATCCGATCGATCACATCGCGGATTTCGAACTGAGGATGGGGACCGTGCGAGCCTCTGACTCATTGAAGTGCAGCATCTTCGCGGTTGGATTACAGGGCGATGTCCGGACCTGGTTCAAGAACTTGCCGGCCCGATCCATACAGTCGTATGGCCGATTCATCATGGCTTTCTCGAAGCAGTTTGCTCCAAATGTAGGACCGCCTCGAAGTAGGAAGGAATTATACAGCTTGAACTATATCCCAACGAAGATGAGTCTCCGGTCTTTCATGGAGAAGTTCAACAGGACCGCTTGGGGTTTCAAGATGGTGCTCCGAGATAAGAACGACATTTTGCAACAGGTCCTGGGACCATGCTGCCAGCCTTGTGAAGTGCACACCGCCCACCTTGGGAAAACTCCTTCAGAAGATCAACAAGTATATCAAGGTGGACGAAGCGTTGAGAGCTGGTTATCGGAAGCCTAGCGGGAATTCTGAACCCGCACGTGATCATAGGGTTTTATACCCTAAAAAGCAGCATCGAGAAGTAGCGGCTGTGGCTGAGAAGGATGTTTCCCCGAAGAAGGAGGATAGTCGGGTATATTGCGAGTTGCATCACAACCGCGATCACCCAACGCTGAAATGCCCGTTGCTGCGAGAAACAGTAGCAACGTTGCATAAGGAGAAGCCGGATGGTCATAAGGGCAAGCGAGCAGAGTCCCCCCAAAGGGGTTATCATGGTGACGATCGTCACCGGCCGAACGAGAGAGATAATCGGGGGGGCCAGCCCCGACACTACAACGATCGGGCATGGGATCGAAGGTCCCCCCAACCCGATCAAGACAAAGGCCAGCACGGCCAAGAAAACGGTGGCCAGGGCCAAAGGAAGAGATGACCGGGCCGTGGCGGCAGAGCCCCGCAAAACGAAGGTGGAAGACGGGAGCAGCCCGCTCCCTTACCTGCTGAAGTAGGCACCCAACCTCCCCCAAATGAGGTGGTTCCTAGGGATAGGGACGTTGCAGGAGATATTTATGTTATCTTCGGCGGAACAAGAATGAATGAGTCGGTCAGGGACCGAAAGAGAGCAGCGCGCGAGGAGTTCCCCGAAACTCCGAGTCTATAGCGCTGGTCAAGTATAAATCGGCCGAGCGGTCCTCTACCTTCGAGGACGATATTATCTTCACTGCGGCTGATCGGAAAGGGGATACCGATCCCTGTGATGATCCTCTCATCATCAGTGGAATCATCGCCGACCGACGGGTCCATAGGATTTTGGTGGACACCGGGGCTTCATGCAATCTAATGAAGCGTGAAGTGGCTGAAATGCTTGGAGCCGAGACCCATGATCACCCTATTGACAACATAATCTTATGGGCATTCAACCAAAGGAGCGTGATCCCGTGCGGGAAAATTCTCTTCCCAGTCACGTTGGGAGAGCCAAATAGAGACCGATCGAAAACCCTGGAATTCATCGTCGTTGAAGTCGATCTGGTTTTCAACGTGATTATTGGACGGACCGGCCTCGGTAAGTTTGAGGCGGTCCCTTCTACGCACTACATGATGCTCAAGTTCCCTTCCACTCATAGAGTGATTTCTGTCTAGGGGAACCAGAAAGTAACAAGACAGTGCTATATGATCTCGTGCCGAATTCTGGCATCAATGAAGAGAGCCCGTTTAGATTTGCTCGAAGAGCATCCACACCCAAGGCAAGCTATGGAACCCGTTGGGTTCAAACTGATCAACTTGGTTGAGGGCGAATCAACCAAGACTACCCGCATCGGGCGAACTTAGCCCCGGCCTTTGAAGAGGAGCTGGTCCACTTGCTGAGAAGCAATGTGGACATATTCGCCTAGACCCCAAAAGATGTGCCGGGAATTGACCGATCCGAGAGTGAGCATCGGATCAACACTGAGTCCGAAGCAAAGCCTATTAGTCAAAAGAGAAGGCGTTATTCTCTTGAGAAAATTGTGGTCATCCGGGCCGAGGTGAACAAGTTGTTGCGGTCGGGTTTCATTAGGGAGATTCACTACACTGAGTGGGTTGCGAACCCCGTAGTGGTCTCCAAGGCAGATGGGAAATTGAGGATGTGCATCGACTTTACCGGCGTCAACAAGAGCAGTGAGTCGGATCCTTTTCCGCTGCCGCATATTGACCGATTGGTGGATGTTATAGCTGGTAGCACAATGATGAGTACCATGGACGCTTACTCCGGGTACCATCAGATCTTCCTTGCTAAGGAAGATTAGAAGAAGTTAATATTCATGACAGAAGACGGCGTTTATTGCTATGAGGTTATGTCTTTCGGCTTAAAGAACGCTGGAGCAACATACCAGAGGCTGGTCAACAAAATCTTTAGGGATTTGATAGACCACGTTATGGAAGTGTATGTTGATGATATGATTGTCAAATTCATGAATGATGAATACCATATTCCTTACTTGTATCGTTGTTTCGAAGTATGCCGTAAATATTAACTTAAACAAAATCCGAAGAATTGTTGCTTCGGGATCCGAAGTGCGAAGTTCCTAGGATATTATGTTTTTGAGAAAGGTATAGAAGTTAATCCTGAGAAATTTCAGGCGATTATTGACATGCAACCTCCGAGAAACAAGCGAGAATTTCATAGGCTGACTGGTCGATTGGCAGCGCTAAGAATGTTTATCTCTAGGTCCACGGACCGGGCTTTAATTTTTTTCACGGTGCTTAGGAAAGCCAACCATCTTGGCTGGACCGAAGAGTGCGATTGGGCCTTCTCATACCTGAAGACTTATCTGAGCACTCCTCCTGTGATGGTGAGCCCGACCTGTCATGAACCTTTAGGGTTATATCTGACCGTATCAAAGGATGCAGTCAGCGCAGCTTTGGTAACCATTGGGGATGACGTTCACCGACCGGTCTATTACGTGAGCCATTCCCTGGTACCAGCCAAAATCAGATACACTACCTTGGAAAAATTCATGCTACCTTGCAGAAAGCTATATCCAAGCTTTAGCTTATTATGAAGGCCGAAAGGTTTATGTGTATACTGATCAGCCTCTGAAGGCAGTTTTGAGTCAGACAGACTTCAATGAAAGGTTGGCCAAGTGCAAAATCAAGATCAGCTCCATGTATCTAGAATTCGCACCCCGAAGGGCGATCAAGGCTCAGTTTCTCGCGGATTTCGTGGTTGAAATGACCCGATCAGCTATTTTTCTAAACCAAGAGGACGACCAATGGGTCATTTATGTCGATGGATCAACCTTCGGGGGAAAGGGGGCAGACATCACCCTTACCACACTCCAAGGCGACGTTATCCATTCTGCGGTCAAGTTCTTATTCAGTGGAACGAACAACGTGGTGGAATACGAGACCGTGCTGTCAGGGATGACCTTACCCCGAAAGATAGGAGTTGCTAAAGTGCAAATGTTCTCGGACTCCAAGTTGGTGGTGGAACAGTTCGCATGAAGATTTGAAACACATGAGCCAACCATGAAGTTATATTGTGCAAAGGTCCTGGAGTTGTCAAAGAAGTTCAGTGAATTCTCACTTAACCATGTGCCTAGAGAACAAAATAAGGTGGCCGATGCATTAGCCAGATTGGCTGCAGGCCTACCAGACATTGGACCGGGCATCGTATCGGTCCACATTCAGGGCCGACCTTCGGTCGAGATATCTGTGACCGAAAAATCACTTGAATAAATTGGGGCTATGTGCCATGAACTTCATGACTTGAAAGTAAACGTCATTGACGTACCAAGGGAACTCACATGGATGGATCCCTTTATCAAATATCTGACCAATGGCCATCTACTAGAGAATGCATTTGAGGCCAGGAAGATTGAGACTCGGGTCAAGCGATATGTGCTAAACAACGGGCGGCTATTCAAGAGGAGTTTTGAAGGACCGCTTTTGAGATGTCTATCCCCTGTTGAGGTTGAGACCGTCATGATTTATGTTTATGAGGGGATATGCGGTATACACTCTAGAGCCCGATCTCTATATCATCGCATTATTAGGGCCGGATATTTTTGGCCGACTCTCCTCGATTATGCTAAAAAGTACATGAAGCGCTGCGCTGCTTGCCAACATCATACTCCGGTCCCCCAACTACCAGGAGCACCCCTATCGATGACTCCTCTTCCTTGTCTGTTCGATAGATGGGGGATTGATATCTTGGGACCGTTTCCCCGATCGGTAAAGCAGCGGAAGTTCTGCATAGTGACGGTTGAGTACTATACAAAGTGGATCGAGGCTGAAGCGTGGCTATTATTTCTGAAAAGGTGGTGAAACACTTCCTATGGAGGAACATCATACGCCGCTTCGGAGTCCCTCGAGCTTTTGTATTATACAATGGGCTTCAATTCTGCGGTAAAGCCGTTCGGGATCTTTGTGTCAGATTGGGTATTGCTCAGCATTTCTCGTCGGTGGCCCACCCCCAAACTAACGGATTGACGGAGGTCTCCAATAAAGTTATCCTGAAGGGATTGAAAACTAAGTTGAATGATTTGGGAGGAAAGTGACCCGATCACATTTACGAGGTTCTATGGGCTTACCGGACCACACCCCGCTCAACGACTCATGAATCTCCATTTTCTTTGGAATACGGGTCCGAAGCGGTCAGTCCAGTGGAGGTTGCCATACGATCACCTCGAATCACCCAATATGACGAGCATTTGAATAATGAACGAAGGTCTTTAGATTTTTAAATGATTGAGGAAAAGCAGAACGCCATCTATGCGCGCATGTGTGCTTATCAGCGTACTATGGAGTGAGCTCATAAACAACGGGTCTTGCCCAGGGACTTTGATATTGCATGGGGTTATATTTTTAGACGAGATCAGAATTCTCGGAAGGCGACCTCGTTCTCAGGAATGTGAGAGTTCAGAGACATGTTGGGAAGCTGGATAGGAATTGGGAAGGGCCTATCGCGTCATGAAAAACTTAGGGGCTGGGGCTTATAAGTTAGAGACGTTGGATGCAAACGAGATCCCCGAACCTTGAGTTTTATGAACCTAAGACAATATTTTATATACTACCTTTGACAGTTATTTGACGATTCTAAACCGTGAAATGTTTCTCATATATGATTAAGTTACAATAGATGCAATACAAATTATTTCTAGCTAGATGAGTGACCGATCTTGAAGTTGGAATTTCTGGATGAGTATGGATTGGTGATTGTAGCAGTCCATCCACAAGGCTCCCAAGTAGTGTGACCGCTCTGACGAGTCAGTTGCTTCCACGCTTGTTGAGTACTTAGATGGATTGCAAAACTCTCAGAACTTATTACGAACTTAATTTCCCCTTCGATTGCACCCACCACCTGGAAACAACTCTTGCTACTCTGTGCTTAACCATGAATGAGATAACAGAGACAAAGTTAGCCAGTCAAAGCGCAAGCCGAAGCTCGCCATGGGAATGTCCTCAGAACCAGGGCTTCGGTTTAAGCTTACCATGGGACTTGTAAAGAACCAAGGCAACGCCGCCAATATCATAACATTTTACATGGACGGATTCATGTGTGGTCCGTTGGCGCGGTTTAAATCCACTAACTTATTAAGCCCAGCAAAACTTAAAGTTAAGTTGAGAGGACCGTTCAGTCCGGGTTCATCGTGAACCTCGATCTTATACTTAGTAGGAAAATATTCAATAAAAAGGTGAAGTTTAAGAAAGGTACAGAAAGGAAAGGACTTGAAAATTGGAAATCTAGTCTATTTGTCATTCTTCCTTGTCTGCTTCTCTAGACTTCTCCGCGATCCATGCCTTGATATCTTCTATCTTCTTCCCCCTCTCTTCAACTATCTCGTTGACCGATCTCTCCATCAGGTCAAAGAGGGGATAGTTGAGATCGTTTTCCAATGGGGGTTCTTATAGCTCAGAGATCTCTCTGAAGTTTCCATCCTTGGTTACGGGGTCGATCATCTCCCAACGCCCATCTTTGAAATCTAGACCAAATTTCTTGATCATTTGGTCCTTCATGTTATCCATGTATTGGGAGACGCTCGGTCCATAAACGTTTGCCGCTAAGGCAAACATCAGCGGTGATCGAGCAAAACCCATAAGGGCTTCCCGGACCGCTCCCTCAGTTGCTTCTTTGCCCCTAACCAATTCTTCCTTTAACGCATCCTTTACTTCATGGGACCGAAGGAGAAGTCTGTTGCTCTCGTCAGATAATTCTTAGATCTGACGCTGCAGTTCCAAAACACGGGCCGTTGCGGAGTTCGCAGCAGCTTGGGCCTCTCCCGCCTTGAAGGTATCTATTGAAAGCTCAGTGCCCGCTCCAAGCAGCTCTCCAATCAAGCGGTCCCGATCGGCCCGGACCAATTCCAGCTCTTGTTGCTTGATCTCGACTTGCCGTTGAGCTAAGGCAAGTCGAATTCTAGATCTTCAGAATCCAAAGAGATGTTTCAGCTTAGCTGGACGGCAGAGGAAAGGTCCAGAGCCCTTCTATGTGCTTTTAAGAAACAGCCTTGATCAAGAATAAAGACCCGATCGGACGACGAGAGTTGAAGATAGCTTACCTCGGCCTCGGACTTCAGATAGGATAGCACCAGGCCGGAGAGTGCGCCGTCTATACCGGGTGGGTTTTTTCTCCCTAAGAGCCGGTATTCTTCGAGAGCAGCGTCTTTCCATGAGGGGGGAACCCTTTTCGGTCCCCGGGCTTTGGAAACGGAGGCTACCATCTCCTGGATAGCCTCCCGAACGGGCACTGGGTTCGATGATGAGGGGACCAATCTCTCCCCAATGGTGATCCCTTTCGCCGGGATCGGGGCTGCGGGCCTGCTCACTGCTTACCGCAACCACTTGTATTGCTTCGGGACTTCCTATTCGGGGCCCCGCTTTCTCGTGGACGCAAGGACAGCAGGCTTTGACACTCTGTCCCCTAGGCTGGAGGATGGGCAGACGTCCTCCACCCGCATTGACCCCTGCAGCAACAACCGCACGACGTTAAGACTCAGATGGGAGTTATTTTCGATTTTGTAAATGGCGGGAAGGCCTAAAGAGCAAATTCTTTTAGAAATCACCTCGTCCACCTCTTCCATCGATCGGGGCTCCGCCCTTTGACTGCTGGAGCTTCTCGCCGATCGCGACGATCCAGCAGCGGCGTTGAAGGTTGGCTTGGATGGTTGCATTTGGGCGTCCTTCTTAGCCTTTGCAGTAGCAGCCAATGCGCCAAGTCGGTTCCCAGATATCGTATCTGTGGAATCTGCAAAAGAAGAATAATAAGGATCATGAGTTATGAACTAAATCAAGCTAAAATCATACCCGATCCTTCTGACCCCGACGAGTCGGAGCTAGAGAATATTCCCTTTCTGGGTAGGGGCATCGGTCATGCCGGCCACCCCTATCTCTAGCAGCTTCTTCTCCCGAAGTATGTCTATTCGTTTCAGACGTCTTTCGGGAGGAGGAAGCCTTGCCAAGGTATTGGCAATATCCTTGCGGGATTGGTTGAACCGGGATCGGTCCAACTTCCCGATGTCAAGATGGGAGGTTAGGAAGGTGACCTTCAACAGGTCTTCCCTCGGGATGTTTATTCAGACATTGCAAGACTCTCATTCATGAAGAGAGTCTTCCTTGTCAACGATAATACAATACTTCGTTCAGGTCGCTAGGTAGTACAACTTACGACCTCCTAGCAACCTCCTTCCCCTCCGGGATCCCGCCAAGTACAAGTTCAAAAAATCTCTCAGGGTTGGTTCTACCCCCTGCATATGACAATAAAAAATAAAGGCTACAATATAGACGTAACTGCCCAGAAAAAGAGCGAATGTGGGGCAGTGGATCTCACGAAGTACGGACGCGACGAAATGATGAAGGGGAAATCGCAGGTCGGACCTCAGGGAGGCATAGCTAATGGATAAGGCCGTAGTAAGAACGTTCATCTCAGCAGGAAGGAAGCAGGGAACGTCTTCCTTCCCCCTCCAGATGGGATAATTGCCAGGGATCGAGAATTTAGCCCGAAATCCTTCGAGGTCCATCTCGAAGATAATCGGATACCTAGCCTTACGGGATGATGTAACGACCCAGGAAAGCGGCACAAAGAGAGAATTCAGACAGGTTAGACTCGCATTAATTCTTGTTAAAAACATGTAATGAGGGGTAGTTTGTAAATTAACATAAGAAGAGGGAATTTTAGAAGGAGGGGTTAAAGGGTCATTTGAACAAGTTAAGAAACCTATAAATAGGAGTGGGATGGGAAAAGAAGGGTCATTTGACACAAAAAATGTGTGAAAAATCGAGAGAAATCGAGATTATCGCGGAAATTGGAAACTGCCTGAAATTGTCGCGAAAATCAGGAGCAAGAGAGAATTATCGCGAATTCGGAGGACCGCTGCAATATTATCGCGGAAATCAGGGCCGAAGAGTAAATTATCGCGGATTCAGGACCAAGAAGCAAATTATCGCGAATTCCGGGAGCTTTGTGCAATATTGTCGCGGAAACGGACTGAGTGCAGAATTATCGCGAATTTCGGGAGCTGTGTGCAATATTGTCGTGGAAACGGACTAAGTGCAGAATTATCGCGAATTTCAGGGATTGCGTGTAAATTGTCGTGAAATTCAGGGCTGTGGTGCAGTTATCGCAAAAATGAATGTTTATGCAAATTATCGCGGAGATTAAAGACCGAAACGTAACTTATCGTGAATACGAAGAGCAACACCCGATTTGGCTGTAAATTGGGGACCATAGTGTAGTTCAGTGCAAATCCGAGGGTAAGGTCGCCAATTGCCGCATGTTTCGATTAACTAACGAAAGTAAGAGAATAAGTAAGATAAAAGAAGGAAAGGGAAAGGGATAAAATCTTACTAATTAATTTATTATACAGAAGTTTCCTTTAATAGACTATGACCGTTTTACAGATTTTGTAGGNCCCGATTTGGCCGTAAATTGGGGACCATAGTGTAGTTCAGTGCAAATCCGAGGGTAAGGTCGCCAATTGCCGCATGTTTCGATTAACTAACGAAAGTAAGTCATAGGGTCACACAACGGTATAACACGTTAAATACGTATATGCAGGGAGTAGAGGACAAGGAAGCAACAGGCGATAGGACGACCAGGTAAGCGGAGCAAATATAGTAAATTAAAAGAAGGTTCACATTTAGGAGTTTAAATGAACACTAAATCGAATCGAAAGGAGCGTGAACTAAAAACAGAAATCTCGGGGCGAGGTGAGAACACCAAACCCGGCATCGTGTTCATGAGCACGGTCAGCCACAGGTAGGACATGTCCGAGGAAGGGATACATGAGTTCTCCGGAACAGAAATGTGCGCATTACAGAGCCGAACGGAACCGGATAGGAACGGGGTAGCGCCCGAGCCCCTGACCGGGGAAGGAAAGCATATATTCTCGTCGAGCCAACTAACAGCTAACGGTTGGTTTGGGCGAGACATGTCGTCGGGCATGTAAAAACCGACCACAGTAGAAAACCAGAAAGACTAGGGAGAGGGAATATAAAAAGAGAGGAAAAGATAAGAGAATAAGTAAGATAAAAGAAGGAAAGGGAAAGGGATAAAATCTTGCTAATTAATTTATTATACAGAAGTTTCCTTTAATAGACTATGACCGTTTTACAGATTTTGTAGGGGGAGGACCGGAGGCTTAGGCGGCATTGGAACTAAGGTCGTCGATCGTCCACTGTACGAGTCACCCTTTTGATTTCGTTTTGTTTGTGATTATCTAGTTGTATTTTGAAAAACGAGGATATTCCCCGGTTTCGAGTTGTGTTTTAATCAGAATGCTTATTTTCATTTCGCTTGCGCATAGACTTGGTTAAGGCCCGGTTTACGGTCGTCCCAAATGGTATCGGAGCAATTTCTCGACACTAATTAGGTGTTGAGACTATCCGAAGCTAACATAGGAGCGTGACCTAAGCCGTTAGAGGACGATCGACCATAGGCAATAGAAAAATAACTAGTAGTAGAAGAGCGTTAATAGAGGGGTATGGAACTAATAGGCAATTTTCAGGATGGCACCAAGAACAAGAGCACGAGGCAACCGAGGGACACCAAGTGAAGGGTCAGAGCAAGCACCGACACCTGAAACCCCAATCATGGACTCGACCACCCCTACTACCATCAGCCAGGATAACTTGAGAGACATATTCCAAACCATGGCTACAACGTTGGTGAACACCGTGATGCAAGGCCATGGNCATAGTGTAGTTCAGCGCAAATCCGAGGGTAAGGTCGCCAATTGCCGCATGTTTCGATTAACTAACGAAAGTAAGTCATAGGGTCACACAACGGTATAACACGTTAAATACGTATATGCAGGGAGTAGAGGACAAGGAAGCAACAGGCGATAGGACGACCAGGTAAGCGGAGCAAATATAGTAAATTAAAAGAAGGTTCACAGTTAGGAGATTAAATGAACACTAAATCGAATCGAAAGGAGCGTGAACTAAAAACAGAAATCTCGGGGCGAGGTGAGAACACCAAACCCGGCATCGTGTTCATGAGCACTGTCAGCCACAGGTAGGACATGTCCGAGGAAGGGATACATGAGTTCTCCGGAATAGAAATGTGCGCATTACAGAGCCGAACGGAACCGGATAGGAACGGGGTAGCGCCCGAGCCCCCGACCGGGGAAGGAAAGCATATATTCTTGTCGAGCCAACTAACAGCTAACGGTTGGTTTGGGCGAGACATGTCGTCGGGCATGTGAAAACCTACCACAGTAGAAAACCAGAAAGACTAGGGAGAGGGAATATAAAAAGAGAGGAAAAGATTAGAGAATAAGTAAGATAAAAGAAGGAAATGGAAAGGGATAAAATCTTACTAATTAATTTATTATACAGAAGTTTCCTTTAATAGACTATGACGGTTTTACAGATTTTGTAGGGGGAGGACCGGAGGCTTAGGCGGCATTGGAACTAAGGTCGTCGATCGTCCACTGTACGAGTCACCCTTTTGATTTCGTTTTGTTTGTGATTATCTAGTTGTATTTTGAAAAACGATGATATTCCCCGGTTTCGAGTTGTGTTTTAATTAGAATGCTTATTTTCATTTCGCTTGCGCATAGACTTGGTTAAGGCCCGGCTTACGGTCGTCACAGATGACATGGATGGTTACCTTAGGATTTGAGAGGAATCGGAGTTTGAAGACGGTCGAAGGAAATCGCCAGAGAACTCTAGGACTCATATTTTCTTTTCGCAAATTGCAGAAGTGGTTACATAGAGCCTAAATCCCGACATTTATAGCCGTGCATTGGCCACTCACAGGGTGACACGTCACCCCTACAGGCAGCTGCAGTATGACAACCAATCCCTCCTTTGGAATATGGAAAGGCGTAGGCTATTATAGAGCCCAGAATTACACTTTTGCCTATGACCGTTACAGATTTCAAATTTGAAAATTGACACTTTGAAATTTCTTAAGTACAAGATCGGTCCTCAAGGACGTTGTCACGCTCCGTTCGGGTGTGGTCCTCCGTTGGTTCGATTGGGCACCCCCGCCTCAAACGCTCTCAATTTGATGGTCAAACTTACATCACCAACACGATGGCGATAAAGTCCGAGGGACTAGTAATGAGACCTTTGGAACCCGGTACCCCGAACCTGGTTAGGCCCAAGCTGAGCCAAGCCAGCCCATGTGACATAAGCCGAACTTGGAAACCCAAATCCAGCTCACGCGAATAGACGGCCCGGCGAGAATAGCCGGGCCCGAAGGCCCGATCTTAATGATCGGGACCGATCGACGGAATCATGCGTTCTCCCCCTCATCCAGACCGATCGGTCCAGGATGCACAGATTACACTTCGGGCCATCCGCACTCCTCAAACATGTGACGACAGCTTCTGATGATCTTGTTAGAGGCGTTCCTGACAGAGTCGTACGCGCCTCCCGTGGTCTGGAGACAGCCGGCTAGTATCGCCGAAAGGCCTGGCATCGCGCAGCCGGCTAGAGCTACGTCCGGCGGTTGTCCCGGTCGACACGAGCCGACCTAGCCACATGGGACAAACACAAAACGATACCCTCTTGTTCACACAGCATGAAATGCATATAAAAGTGACACTTGGGAACGAAAACGCTCTCTCTTCTTCGGTTTTCTCTCGTTCCCCTTTAGCTTTCCCTCCACTTGTTATTTCCAAAGAACAAACATGGCATCTGTAATGAATAGTTTGATTATTGGATCGACTAAGAGCATTTTCAGCTTTTAGTCAAGTGGTTTTTTCCCCTTTTTTCAGGGGTTTTCCACTCTAAAATTGTTTTGTCATTTTCATTTGATTCTAAATCGTTTTCCCCTACAAAATAAATTAAAATCGAGTTCATCTTGCAACGAACCGGACTACTGTTGATACCCCCGTTTTTCAGACCACAACACCAGCGGAGCAAATTCTTGACATAAAGATCATGAGAGATAGGAATGCCAATAAGTTATGGTTGTCACAAGAGAAGTACATTGAGAAAATATTTCAAAGATTCAACATGGACAAGTCTAAAGTGGTTAGATGTCCCCTAGCTAATCACTTTAGATTGAGTTATAGCTCTTCTACATATCAAAAGAAGGAAAAGATGGCTATAGTGTCATATGCTTCAACTGTTGGAATCTTGATGTACATCATGACGTGTACGCGGCCAGACATTGCTCACTCTGTTGGAGTTGTGAGTCGTTTTCTATCAAAACCGAGCAAGGAGTGTTGGGTTGCAGTGAAGTAGATCATTAAGTATCTACGTGGAACCTTCAAGATGTGTTTGTATTTTGGAGATGGTTATCCAATTTTGATTGGATATATAGACGCTGACATGGCAGGAGATGTTAACTCGAGGAAGTCTATATCTGGATACCTGATTACATTTTCAGGGGGAGCTGTTGTATGACAATCTAAACTCCATAAGTGTGTTGCTCTTTCGACAACGGAGGCCGAGTTTATTGCAATAACTAAAGCTTGCAAAGAGTTACTGTGGTTGAAGAAGTTCTTAAAAGAACTCGGTATCGATCAGCAGAATCATCAGCTATTCTGTGATAGTCAAAGTACGATTCATCTAGCAAAGAATGCTTCATTTCACTGGAGATCCAAGCATATTGATGTGAGATATCGTTGGATTCACAAGGTGTTGGAGAAGAGGTTGTTACGGCTGGAGAAGATCTATACTGAGGAGAATGAATCAGATATGATGACAAATGTTTTGTCTAGATCAAACTTTGAATACTGTTGAGCTGCAGCTGGACTGGTAGATTCCTCCATGTGTCGGGAGGGGGAGAATTGATGGGTGGGTTCTCTCATTTTTTTACTAACGTATGAGATTGGTGGTCAACCCCAAATCCAGTGCCTATATAAGGAGATCATTGTGCATGTTAAGAATCATCCCAAGCCTCAAATCTCATTGAGAGTAGAAGAGATAGAGACCATTAGAGAAGAAACATTTTCTTCTTTAATCGTGTTTCCGGAAAGTTTTCGAAAGAGTGTGTAATATTTAGGAATATTTTCTAAATATTCGGGGAGTATCAAAATAGTTGAGGGGTAGTTGGAGTGTTGAGTAAACACTATTTACCTCCTAATTTAGGTGATTTCAACCCTAAATATTTATATATGGTAAATTATTTTTGTATACTTATTATTGGTAATAGTGGAAGTTTCTCTGGTGAGACCCGTGAACTAGCACTATTTTGGTTGAATAACGTTAAATTTTGCTATCTATTTATTTATCATATTTGTGTCGTCTATACCTCGATTTCATAACTTCCGTTGTACACCCCAACACAAACAACCTATGATATAGTCATGAAAAGGAAAGATGGAAGGGAGTAAAGGGTTAGGATGGATGGTATTTGCAGGGTGCCAATTGTATTAAAATGTGTCTAAAATGCATATATTGTGTAAATTGAGATTCTAGGGAGTTAAGTTGGGCGATTGATTAATATAACATATGGATACGCTAAAAGTTGACTATGGGAAATTTCTATTGTTAGATTATGACATCTTCCCACAAATAGTAAAAACATGTTTGAAATAANTGAAAAAGGATATCTCTGTCGCACAAGCAACATTTAGTATGTCTCATAAAAATATGTTTTCGACGAACTTGCATTCTAGTTGAGCATAAACATGAATCTCGGCATGCACTGTCCCACAGGTATAAACTTGCACCCGGGGTCAACATATTATCATAGGGTCTCACGAAGCACCCACAATTCACTACACATTATCTCCGTGCATAAACTTGCACCCGGCGCTATCATACTCTCGCCGCCGATATATTCTTCCACCCGGGGCCATCACACTCTTACCGCTGGTATATACATGCACCCGGGGCCATCACACTTTCGCCGCCGGTATATACTTGCACCCGGGGCCATCACACTCCCGACCCGTCCATAAGACATCGTCACCACTTACTCGGCCCCTCCATAAGACGGTGCCATCACATTCTCAACCCGTCCATAAGACGGAAACACCACATACTCGGCCCGCCCATAAGACGGTGCCATCACATTCTCGACCCGTCCATAAGACGGCGTCACCACTTACTCGGCCTGTCCATAAGACGTCGCCATCACATTCTCGACCCGTCCATAAGACGGCGTCACCACTTACTCGGCCCGTCCATAAGACGGCGCCATCACACCCTCGACCCGTCCATAAGACGGCGTCATTCGGCCCGTCCATAAGACGGTGCCATGCGGAAATGGACCAGCCTCCGACGAGGGCGCGACCCTTGCCGACGTGTCATGGAGGAGTCAGGTATATACTTGCACCCTGATTTGCCACGGAAATATGCTCGGTTCTAAGCCGGCTATGTCATAATAAATCGGGCCCCTTGACATATTCCAACAGTAATTATGTATAAACGATTCAGCTGCAGACAGAAGGACTCATCATGTTCAAAATATTTTGACGCAATATCTAATTTGACGAGTTTGAAAATGATCGACTACAAGACTGGCGGTACATTGCATTTCTAATCTAACCTATTAAATTATTCCATCCTCCATCATACTAAAATGCAATGGACCTACTCCTATCTTACCAGTCCCCTAGTCGATTGAATTCATGTCGTCAAAAAAGATACTTAAAAAATTAGAATATGACCACAAAAANATAATCACCTAAAGTTTATACGATATTTCCGATCTTGGGTGCGAGTCCCCAGTAATCATAACGTTTGTTGAATGCAAACCATAAAGCGACTATTTTCCCGTTTCCAATCGTTTATTCAAATGAAAACCATACGCACGATCACAGTCAAAGATTAACCGCTCGGCCATCCCAATCGCAAAAAAAAAAGCTTAACCTTTTAATAGGTTTCGCTCCTAGTGGACGATAGATAGCTAACCACTCAAACGCGTGGTTTAATATTTTCTTTGACAATAAATAACGCGCTTTCATCTGGGTAATCGGCCATGAATTTCGTGAAAAAGGATATCTCTGTCGCACAAGCAACATTTAGTATGTCTCATAAAAATATGTTCTCGACGAACTTGCATTCTAGTTGAGCATAAACATGAATCTCGGCATGCACTGTCCCACAGGTATATACATGCACACGGGGCCATCACACTCTCGCCGCCGGTATATACTTGCACCCGGGGCCATCACACTTTCGCCGCAAGTATATACTTGCACCCGGAGCCATCACACTCCCGACCCGTTCATAAGACGGCGTCACCACTTACTTGGCCCGTCCATAAGACGGTGCCATCACATTCTCGACCCGTCCATAAGACGGCGTCACAACTTACTCGGCCCGTCCATAAGACGGCCCCATCACACCCTCGACCCGTCCATAAGACGGCGTCATTCGGCCCGTCCATAAGACGGTGCCATGCGGAAATGGACCAGCCTCCGACGAGGGCGCGACCCTCACCGACGTGTCATGGAGGAGTCAGGTATTTACTTGCACCCTGATTTGCCACGGAAATATGCTCGGTTCTAAGCCGGCTATGTCATAATAAGTCGGGCCCCTTGACATATTCCAACAGTAATTATGTATAAACGATTCTGCTGCAGACAGAAGGACTCATCATGTTCAAAATATTTTGACGCGATATCTAATTTGACGAGTTTGAAAATGATCGACTACAAGACAGGCGGTACATTGCATTTCTAATCTAACCTATTAAATTATTCCATCCTTCATCATACTAAAATGCAATGGACCTAATCCTATCTTACCAGTCCCCTAGTCGATTGAATTCATGTCGTCAAAAAAGATACTTAAAAAATTAGAATATGACCACAAAAAAGAGGGGAAAATTTTATTTTAAAAAGATCGATGAGTCACGTCTATACACAATACTTGCGCAAATTGGCAATATGCAAGTCCATAGCTGCTCCTCTCCGCTCGTGTCCACATGTGGAGGCCACACGTGACACCTACATCAATCACTTGACTTCCCATGTATATCGATAACATCACTAACAATTATGAGTGCCTACATGTGGAGACCACACGTGACACTTGCTTTCACGCCATTCACCCATGATCTTTTCCAATAATTGTGCAAAGTATCTTACGAAGAGTTTCTTTGCATTATCCAACACGAATTCCTCAAGAGTCACACACCAGCAAGCAACACGATCATAGCGAATTTTCTCTTTCATGTTCCCAAACTTGGGATACTCATTCAACTTATATAAGTTCAATGGCTCATTTCAATACTATAATGCGCAATTCCTTCATATCCACAACCATCGCGAAGGCCCATACTAATGTCAGTCCCCATGTGTCGACTGAGAAATCATGAACAATTGTTTAATTGTCGCCACATATACCCAGTGCAAATATGACTCAACTTATAATTTCGCTTGCGATATTCACCGAAGATACCTAGGGCAACAATGACCAAATTTCCCACTTAACTTGCAATATT
This sequence comes from Utricularia reniformis, assembly GCA_009725065.1. Classification (NCBI taxonomy): domain Eukaryota; kingdom Viridiplantae; phylum Streptophyta; class Magnoliopsida; order Lamiales; family Lentibulariaceae; genus Utricularia; species Utricularia reniformis. The sequence continues at coordinate 125,771 of RWGZ01001354.1, read as the reverse complement.
TATCCCATCATCTTCTCACACTCAACATAGTCACCGGCATAAACTTCTTTCTTTAATGCACTTAGCTTCGCACAAGATGATGAGCGGAGATACAAATTGTTTACTAACCGATTCTACTTGCCAATTCTGATACTTGTAAGCAAACTCGGTTGCCAATTACACGATTTCAAAGATTGGCCTTCATCTTGAGATAATCTCACTAGTGATTTCTCCATAATGACGATTGGCACAAGTATTCTCTTGCATCGCAATACACTTCACTGTCTAATATATAAATCTTGAAAACCCATTATTCTGAACATCTCACGAATGCATAGAATGCATGTCACTATACATCTTTGTTTATCGATCCGGAGAAAGGTAGACTTTTATATGCTGACTTGAGGATAAATCCGTTAGCACTATCATGTTCGAATAAATAAAAGAATCCCTCGAGCAGAAAGACATGACTTCCCGTTAATCGATAACATGTATCATGAATTCGAACAATAATGGGTTTCACTCCCGTCAACAAACTTTCATTCTTCCGAGTGAAATGAACTATAGGTTTTTGTACTCGCCTCCCTTGGTTGCTGGTTCAAAGATCATGATTATATCAACTCCATATTAATTCAAAACTATTATAATATCCACATATTCTTCNATTCATCATGTTCATCGCTGACATAAACAAGCGCCCAACAATAACTTGATTCTATCTCTTTGACTTATCCACTTGACATTCGGAGAACGGGCGAAGGATACAATATTGTTCGAGACAAAAGATACCTCTTCATGTGAGGCGGTTTTCACAACTTATCAAATGACTATTTTGTGCTATGGGCGAGACAAACGTCTTTCTCTACATCTGTCCGAAACAAATCCACTTCGTATGCCGCTTTACAATCTGTATCGAGAATTTTTCTGTATAGATTTGCTCATTCACCAATAAACAAACCGTCGTGTCGTAAGCTATCGAAGCTACCAAAAATGAGACTTGTTAATCATCAAATGGGCAAATATCGGTGTCATTAAATGTCCTTATACGAAAAACATTTTATCCAGAATATCCTTTGCTGTGGGAAACCTCTTCGATCATTTTGATCATAGCTGTGAGTCTCCAGTCGTAGAAGAATTAAGTTGAATTCATACCATAGGGTGAATATTTGGCTACTCTAATCATTCTCTGAATGAAATCCATGAACACGATCCATCGGCAAGTAAATATATGTGCAGATGATTAAGCCTAAATGATTAGTTTTCGAGCCAATAGTCCCTTTTGCAGGGGTATCACTTTACAATTTCTGTAATATCTGAGAGTATCCGACCATAACTAACGAGAGTTGATACCATAAGACCATCACTTGGTCAATTTGACTATTAATGAAAATAAGTCTTCACAAATAATGAAGTCCATGATCTATGACCTCTTCAATTTCTCTGATGGCCTTAAAGAAAAACTAATGATTGAATAATCTGAATCAAGAAGTTAACCTCCAAAATAATAATAGCTTCTCATATGATTAGCTCACCGACTCAGAATAAATACTTCTTCGGTGTGATTTGGCGAAGAGATATTTCACCAATGTGACAGGGGTTACAGATAATCACAACAAGTTTACCTCCAAAATAATAATAGCTTCTCATATGATTAGTTAACCGACTCAGAATAAATACTTCTTCGGTGTGATTTGGCGAAGAGATATTTCACCAATGTGACAGGGGTTACAGATAATCACCTAAAGTTTATACGATATTTCCGATCTTGGGTGCGAGTCCCCAGTAATCATAACGTTTGTTGAATGCAATCCATAAAGCGACTATTTTCCCGTTTCCAATCGTTTATTCAAATGAAAACCATACGCACGATCACAGTCAAAGATTAACCGCTCGGCCATCCCAATCGCAATAAAAAATGCTTGACCTTTTAATAGGTTTCGCTCCTAGTGGACGATAGATAGCTAACCACTCAAACGCGTGGTTTAATATTTTCTTTGACAATATATAATGCGCTTTCATCTAGGTAATCGGCCATGAATATCGTGAAAAAGGATATCTCTGTCGCACAAGCAACATTTAGTATGTCTCATAAAAATATGTTCTCGACGAACTTGCATTTTAGTTGAGCAAAAACATGAATCTCGGCAAGCACTATCCCACAGGTATAAACTTGCACCCGGGGTCAACATATTATCATAGGGTCTCACGAAGCACCCACAATTCACTACACATAATCTCCGTGTATAAACTTGCACCCGACGCTATCATACTCTCGCCGCCGATATATATACTTCCACCCGGGGCCATCACACTCTCGCCGCCGGTATATACTTGCACCCGGGGCCATCACACTTTCGCCGCCGTAATATACTTGCACCCGGAGCCATCATACTTTCGACCCGTCCACAAGACGGCTTCACCACTTACTCGGCCCGTCCATAAGACGGTGCCATCACATTCTCGACCCGTCCATAAGACGGCGTCACCACTTACTCGGCCCGTCCTTAAGACGGTGCCATCACACCCTCGACCCGTCCATAAGACGGCGTCATTCGGCCCGTCCATAAGACGGTGCCATGCGGAAATGGACCAGCCTCCGACGAGGGCGCGACCCTTGCCGACGTGTAATGGAGGAGTCAGGTATATACTTGCACCCTGATTTGCCACGGAAATATGCTCGGTTCTATGCCGGCTATGTCATAATAAATCGGGCCCCTTGACATATTCCAACAGTAATTATGTATAAACGATTCTGCTGCAGACAGAAGGACTCATCATGTTCAAAATATTTTGACGCAATATCTAATTTGACGAGTTTGAAAATGATCGACTACAAGACAGGCGGTACATTGCATTTCTATTCTAACCTATTAAATTATTTCATCCTCCATCATACTAAAATGCAATGGACCTACTCCTATCTTACCAGTCCCCTAGTCGATTGAATTCATGTCGTCAAAAAAGATACTTAAAAAATTATAATATGACCACAAAAAAGAGGGGAAAATTTTATTTTAAAAAGATCGATGAGTCACGTCTATACACAATACTTGCGCAAATTGGCAATATGCAAGTCCGTAGCTGCTCCTCTCCGCTCGTGTCCACATGTGGAGGCCACACGTGACACCTACATCAATCACTTGACATCCCATGTACATCGATAACATCACTAACAATTATGAGTGTCTACATGTGGAGACCACACGCGACACTTGCTTTCACGCCATTCACCCATGATCTTTTCCAATAATTGTGCAAAGTATGCATTATCCAACACGAATTCCTCAAGAATCACACACCAGCAAGCAACACGATCATAGCGAATTTTCTCTTTCATGTTCCCAAACTTGGGATACTCATTCAACTTATATAAGTTCAATGGCTCATTTCAATACCATAATGCGCAATTCCTTCATATCCACAGCCATCGCGAAGGCCCATACGAATGTCAGTCCCCATGTGTCGACTGAGAAATCATGAACAATTGTTTAATTGTCGTCACATATACCCAGTGCAAATATGACTCAACTTATAATTTCGCTTGCGATATTCACCGAAGATACCTAGGGCAACACTGACCAGATTTCCCACTTAACTTGCAATATTTATCCAATCATCTTCTCACACTCAACATAGTCCCCGGCATAAACTTCTTTCTTGAACGCACTTAGCTTCGCACAAGATGATGAGCTGAGATATAAATTGTTTACTAACCGATTCTACTTGCCAGTTCTGATACTTATAAGCAAACTCGGTTGCCAATTACACGATTTCAAAGATTGGCCTTCATCTTGAGAAATCTCACTAGTGATTTCTCCATAATGACGATAGGCACAAGTATTCTCTTGCATCGCAATACACTTCACTGTCTAATATATAAATCTTGAAAACCCATTATTCTGAACATCTCACGAATGCATAGAATGCATGTCACTATACATCTTTGTTTATCGATCCGGAGAAAGGTAGACTTTTATATGCTGACTTGAGGATAAATCTGTTAGCACTATCATGTTCGAATAAATAAAAGAATCCCTCGAGCAGAAAGACATGACTTCCCGTTAATCGATAACATGCATCATGAATTCGAATAATAATGGGTTTCACTCCCGTCAACAAACTATCATTCTTCCGAGTGAAATATACTATAGGTTTTTGTACTCGCCTCTCTTGGTTGCGAGTTCAAAGATCATGATTATATCATCTCCATATTAATTCAAAACTATTATAATATCCACATATTCTTCCATATTGACGAAAAGTTTTTATTCGCAAGTCCCCAGTGTTGACTGAATTAGTTTTCGGAGTACCGCAGTTATCCGCAATCTCTATTTTGAGAATAAGAAATTCCTCTCATAACAACGTACTAAGCATACTCGTTTTATTTCATGGAAACTTTTGGTGTATATCCCAAAATTGGGTTAAATAGCATGGGTCTTAACTTCACCGACCATCAAAACATGTGTAGTACCAAGAGCGGACATTCCAAATGTGACACGTCACGTACAATTCATTCCAACGATTCATTGGAAGGAAATAATTACTCCACCCTTTCATGTCAACAGAAGGCTCCGCATATATGGTCACTTTAATGAGACTCACTTTCGTAACATCTTAAATCCTCTCTCTTAACCGGTCTAAGGTCGGTTCATCAAAATTGGACCATTTGTAGTCTCCTACTAACATCATTACGACTCTTCTTTCTCTTCATCAAACCCAACTAAGGCAACACTTATGACTTCTTTGAATGCGCAAAACATTAACCCAAAGGTTTATGATGAGGAGTGGAGACATAAACGAATTGATATTTATATAACACTTTCAACCTTCAAAAGCAACCCGAGTATGTAGTTATCAATTTATATATCGCTTACAAACATCATAGACCAAGAAGAATTTCAGTCTTTCACTAACAACTCACATCTAGAAGGATTCCACCTCACTCAATACTTCATCAATATATTCAATCACTCGCTTAAATATTGGAAATGATTACTTGCAGGCCGGTTTTTATCTATATACCATCACTATTGACTTCCATACATTCTTCTTCTCACATCTTTAAATATTGATCTCATCGACCGTTAATACGTAGCATCTGATTTCTTCAAACCAAAAGGCTTAATTGAAAAACTTCAAGTATTCAAAAACTTAAACATTATGTCAAGGTCGACGATAGATATAGGTCCTCTATAGGCATTGTTCGACTTTGGAGCCACAAATAGGTTCGCGATCGATTATGTGCATTTCATAGAGCCCTTCCTTGCAATAGGACTTCCACATCTTCAATAACTATGTTTTCATTTTCACGGGAGAATATCCACCTCTTTCGAGGAATTCTATTTCATTCTTAAAAATCCCCATAATAATAGAGGTTCCATCTTTATACCATTTTCTCTTTTCCTTCTAGAACAAAACCATATCATGTGAATACGATCTTCCATTTAGAATGCCACTATATAGATGCATGTCTTCGCATTAGAAATCGTTGTATCGCTTCGTAACAAAACAATAGGAACATATCTTGCCGACACATGATTTCCCTTTTACTCCGGAACATAATAATAGAGCTATCAAAGAGGAGTAGGGATACGGTAGCTCCGATTAGATTTAAAGCACTTCTTCCCAGGGGAAAATTGTAAAAGAGGATAGGAAGATCCACCAATACGAATTCCGTTAATAAAGACCTTGATATTTCCTGATATCCCAATGTGATTGGAAAAATATCAAATCGTTCAAAAGCAACAAAAATGTTGTTAAACCAGACTAACTCAATACGTTGCTTATTAAGTAATGCCAAGACATTTGCTAGGATGCACATATGGTAAAGGTTCTTGCCGGCTTGATAAAGAATGCTCAATAATCATATATTTCCGGACGAATACCATTCCGGGCGATCAATAAAATGCCACAACTTTGATATCTC
>RWGZ01001354.1:0-114182 GCA_009725065.1 Utricularia reniformis | reverse complement strand
ATGATTTATGTGATTAAACTATAGTTTAAATGATTTTTGCATGAAGTTACAACGTTATGACTTGTACGATAATTCCGATTTCGCACTTACTTTATTTGTATATACAACATGTATTCCTGATGTTAGCGTTTATTTAGTTTGAATACACTTGGTTTTACCAAATTTATAAAGTCATTTTTATGAATATGATTTGTCTCATTTTTCACACAGTTCCACATAATCTAAGTGTGATGATTTTGATTTCAATCAAACTTGAATTGATGTTGTTAGAACAAAGAATAACATGGTTATACCATGATTTATGTGATTAAACTGTAGTTTAAATTCTTTTGGCATGAAGTCACAATGTTATGACTTGTACGATCATTCCGTATTCGAGCTTACTTATTTTGTATATACAACATGAATTCGTGATGTTAGCGTTTATTTAGTTTGAATAAACTTGGTTTACCAAATTTACAATGTCATTTGTATGAATATCATTTGCATCATTTTCACATAGTTCTACTTGTTCTACGTGTGATTATTTTGATTTCAATTTAACTTGAATTGATTTTGTTAAAACATGAAAACATGTTATTAGAACAAATAATAACTTGGTTATACCTTGATTTATGTGATTAAAGTATAGATTAATTCTTTATGCATGAATTCACGTTGTTATGACTTTTACGTTCATTCCATTTTATAACTTACTTTTTTCATATATACAACAAGTATTCGTGATGTTAGCGTTTATTTAGATTGAATACACTTGGTTTTACAAATTTACAACGTCATTTGTAAGAATATCATTTGGCTAATTGTTCACATAGTTCCACATTATCAAGTTGTGATGAATTGAATTCAATTAAACTTGAATTGATATTAATACAAGAAAACATGTTGTTAGAACAAAGAATAACTTGGTTATACCTTGATTTATGTGATTAAACTATAGTATAAATTCTTTTTGCATGAAGTCACAATGTTATGACTTGTACGATCATTCCGATTTAGAACTTACTTTTTTTGTATATACTACATGTATTCGTGATGTTAGCTATATTTAGTTTGAATACACTTGGTTTTACCAAATTTACAATGTCATTTGTATGAATATGATTTGTCTCATTTTTCACACAGTTCCACATAATCTAGGTGTAATTATTTTGATTTAAATTAAACTTGAATTGATGTTGTTAAAACAAAGAATAACTTGGTTATACCATGATTTATTTGATTAAACTATAGTTTAAATGCTTTTGGCATGAAGTCACAATGTTATTACTTGTACGATCATTCCGTATTCGAGCTACTTATTTTGTATATACAACATGTATTCGTGATGTTAGCGTTTATTTAGTTTGAATACACTTGGTTTTATCAAATTTACAATCTCATTTGTATGAATATCATTTGGCTCATTTTCACATAATTCTACATGTTCTACGTGTGATTATTTTGATTTCAATTTAACTTGAATTGATTTTGTTAAAACATGAAAACATGTTGTTAGAACAAATAATAACTTGGTTATACCATGATTTATGTGATTAAACTATAGTTTAATTCTTTTGGCATGAATTCACGTTGTTATGACTTGTACGTTCATTCCATTTTATACCTTACTTTTTTTGTATATACATCAAGTATTCGTGATGTTAGTGTTTATTTAAATTGAATACACTGGTTTTGCTAAATTTACAACGTCATTGGTATGAATATGATTTGGCTAATTGTTCACATGGTTCCACATTATCTAGGTGTGATGAATTGATTTCAATTAAACTTGAATTGATGTTGTTAATACATGAAAACATGTTGTTAGAACAAATAATAACTTGGTTATACCATGATTTATGTGATTAAACTATAGTTTAATTCTTTTGGCATGAATTCACGTTGTTATGACTTGTACGATCATTCCGTATTCGAGCTTACTTATTTTGTATATACAACATGTATTCGTGATGTTAGCGTTTATATAGTTTGAATACACTTGGTTTTACCAAATTTACAATGTCATTTGTATGAATATGATTTGTCTCATTTTTCACACAGTTCCACATAATCTAGGTGTGATGATTTTGATTTCAATTAAACTTTAATTGATGTTGTTAGAACAAAGAATAACTTGGTTATACCATAATTTATGTGATTAAACTGTAGTTTAAATGCTTTTGGCATGAATTCACAATGTTATGACTTGTACGATCATTCCGTATTCGAGCTTACTTATTTTGTATATACAACATGTATTCGTGATGTTAGCGTTTATATAGTTTGAATACACTTGGTTTTACCAAATTTACAATGTCATTTGTATGAATATGATTTGTCTCATTTTCACATAGTTCCACATGTTCTTGGTGTGATGATTTTGATTTCAATTAAACTTGAATTGATGTTGTTAGAACCAAGAATAACTTGGTTATACCATGATTTATGTGATTATACTATAGTTAAAATGCTATAACGTGAAGTCGCAATGTTATGACTTGTACGATCATTACGAATTCGAACTTACTATTTTTGTGTATACAACATGTATTCGTGATGTTAGCGTTTATATAGTTTGAATACACTTGGTTTTACCAAATTTACAATGTCATTTGTATGAATATGATTTGTCTCATTTTTCACACAGTTACACAGAATATAGGTGTGATGATTTTGATTTCAATTAAACTTGAATTGATGTTGTTAGAACAAAGAATAACTTGGTTATACCATGATTTATGTGATTATACTATAGTTTAAATGCATTTGGCATGAAGTAACAATGTTATGACTTGTACGATCATTCCGTATTCGAGCTTACTTATTTTGTATATACAACATGTATTCCTGATGTTAGCGTTTATTTAGTTTGAATACATTGGTTTTACCAAATTTACAATGTCATTTGTATGAATATGATTTGTCTCATTTTTCACATAGATGACCTAGGTGTGATGCTTTTGATTTCAATTAAAATTGAATTGATGTAGTTAAAACATGAAAACATGTTGTTAGAACAAAGAATGACTTGGTTATACCATAATTTATGTGATTAAACTATAGTTTAAATGCTTTGTCATGAAGTCACAATGTTATGACTTGTACGATCATTCCGTATTCGAACTTACTTTTTTTGTATAAACAAAATGTATTCATGATTTTAGCGTTTATTTAGCTTGAATACACTTTTTTTTACCAAATTTAAAATGTCATTTGTATAAATATGATTTGTCTCATTTTTCACACAATTCCACATAATCTAGGTGCGATGATTTTGATTTCAATTAATCTTGAATTGATGTTGTTAGAACAAAGAATAACTTGGTTTTACCATGATTTATGTGACTAAAATATAGTTTAAATGCTTTTGGCATGAAGTCACAAGGCTATGACTTGTACGATCATTACGTATTCGAGATTACTTATATTGTATATACAAAATGTATTCGTGATTTTAGCGTTTATTTACTTTGAATACACTTGGTTTTACCAAATTTACAATGTCATTTGTATGAATATCATTTGGCTCATTTTCACGTAGTTCTACATGTTCTACGTGTGATTATTTTGATTTCAATTTAACTTAAACTGATTTTGTTAAAACATGAAAACATGTTGTTAGAACAAGAATAACTTGGTTATACCATGTTTTATGTGATTAAACTATAGTTTAATTCTTTTCGCATGAATTCACGTTTTTAGGACTTGTACGTTCATTCCATTTTATAACTTACTTTTTTTGTATATACAACAAGTATTCGTGATGTTAGCGTTTATTTAGATTGAATACACTTGGTTTTACCAAATTTACAACGTCATTTGTATGAATATGATTTGGCTAATTGTTCACATGGTTCCACATTATCTTGGTGTGATGAATTGATGGCAATTAAACTTGAATTGATGTTGTTAATACGTGAAAACATGTTGTTAGAACAAAGAATAACTTGGTTATACCATGATTTATGTGATGAAACTATAGTTTAAATGCTTTTTGCATGAAGTCACAATGTTATGACTTGTACGATCATTCCGAATTCGAACTTACTTTTTTTGTATATACAACATGTATTCGTGATGTTAGCGTTGGTTTAGTTTGTTTTCACTTGATTTTTCCAAGTTTACACTATCTTTTGTATAAATATGATTTGACTCATTTATCACGTAGTTCCACAAGTTCAATGTGTGATCTTTTGATTTGAATTAAATTTGAATTGATGTTGATAAATGATGAAAACATGTTGTTAGAACAAAGAATCACTTGGTTATACCATGATTTATGTGATTGAACTATAGTTTAAATGCTTTTTGCATGAAGTCACAATGTTATGACTTGTACGATCATTCCGAATTCGAACTTACTTTTTTTGTATATACAACATGTATTCGTGATGTTAGCGTTAATTTAGTTTGAATACACTTGGTTTTAGCAAATTTACAATGTCATTTGTATGAATATGATTTGTCTCATTTTTCACACAGTTCCACATAATCTAGGTGTGATGATTTTGATTTCAATTAAACTTGAATGGATGTTGTTAGAACAAAGAATAACTTGGTTTTACCATGATTTATGTGATTAAACTATAGTTTAAATGCTTTTGACATGAAGTCACAATGATATGACTTGTACAATCATTCCATTTTATAACTTACTTTTTTTGTATATACAACAAGTATACGTGATGTTATCGTTTATTTAGATTGAATACATTTGGTTTTACATTATTCACAACGTCATTTGTATGAATATGATTTGGCTAATTGTTCACATAGTTCCACATTTTCTAGGTGTGATGAATTGATTGCAATTAAAGTTGAATTGATGTTGTTAATACATGAAAACATGTTGTTAGAACAATGAATAACTTGGTTATACCATGATTTATGTGATTAAACTATAGTTTAAATGCTTTTTGCAAGAAGTCACATTGTTATGACTTGTACGATCATTCCGAATTCGAACAAACTTTTTTTGTGTATATAACATGTATTCGTGATGTTAGCGTATATTTAGTTTGAATACACTTGGTTTTACCAAATTTACAATGTCATTTGTATGAATATGATTTGTCTCATTTTTCACACAGTTCCACATAATCTAGGTGTGATGATTTTGATTTCAATTAAACTTGAATTTATGTTGTTAGAACAAGGAATGACTTGGTTATACCATGATTTATGTGATTAAACTATAGTATCAATGCTTTTGGCATGAAGTCACAATCTTATGACTTGTACGATCATTCCGTATTCGAACTTACTTTTCTTGTATATACAATATGTATTTGTGATTTTAGCGTTTATTTAGCTTGAATACACTTGGTTTTCCCAAATTTACAATGTCATTTGTATGAATATCAATTGGCTCATTTTCACATAGTTCTACATGTTCTAGGTGTGATGATTTTGATTTCAATTTAACTTAAATTGATGTTTTTAAAACATGAAAACATGTTGTTAGTAAAAATAACAGCTTGGTTATACCATGATTTATGTGATTAAATTATAGTTCAAATGCTTTTGGCATGAAGTCACAATGATATGACTTGTACGATCATTCCGTATTCGAGCTTACTTATTTTGTATATACAACATGTATTCGTGATGTTAGCGTTTATTTAGTTTGAATACACTTGGTTTTACCAAATTTACAATGTCATTTGCATGAATATCATTTGGCTCATTTTCACATAGTTCTACATGTTCTACGTGTGATTATTTTGATTTCAATTTACCTTGAATTGATTTTGTTAAAACATTAAAACGTGTTATTAGAACAAATGATAACTTGGTTATACCATGATTTATGTGATTAAACTATAGTTTAATTCTTTTGCCATGAATTCACGTTGTTATGACTTGTACAATCATTCCATTTTATAACTTACTTTTTTTGTATATACAACAAGTATTCATGATGTTAGCGTTTATTTAGATTGAATACATTTGGTTTTACCTTATTCACAACGTCATTTGTATGAATAATATTTGGCTAACTGTTCACATAGTTCCACATTTTCTAGGTGTGATGAATTGATTGCAATTAAACTTGAATTGATGTTGTTAATACATGAAAACATGTTGTTAGAACAAAGAATAACTTGGTTATACCATGATTTATGTGATTAAACTATAGTTTAAATGCTTTTGGCACGATGTCACAATGTTATGACTTGTACAATCAATCCGTTTTCGAACTTACTTTTTTTGTATATACAACATGTATTCGTGATTTTAGCGTTTATTTAGTTTGAATACACTTGGCTTTACCAATTTTACAACCTCATTTGTATGAATATGATTTGGCTCATATTTCACATAGTTCCACAAGATCTAGGTGTGATGATTTTGATTTCAATTAAACTTGAATTGATGTTGTTAAAACATGAAAACATGTTGTTAGAACAAAGAATAACTTGGTTATACCATGATTTATGTGATTAAATTATAGTTTAAATGCTTTTGGCATGAAGTCACAATGTTATGACTTGTACGATCATTCCGTATTCGAACTTACTTTTTTTGTATATACAACATGTATTCATGATTTTAGCGTTTATTTAGCTTGAATACACTTGGTTTTTCCAAATTTACAATGTCATTTGTATGAATATCATTTGGCTCATTTTCACATAGTTCCACATGTTCTAGGTGTGATGATTTTGATTTCAATTAAACTTGAATTGATGTTGTTAAAACATGAAAACATGTTGTTAGAACAAAGAATAACTTGGTTATACCATGATTTATGTGATTAAACTATAGTTTAAATGCTTTTGGCATGAAGTCACAATGTTATGACTTGTACGATCATTCCGTATTCGAGCTTACTTATTTTGTATATACAACATGTATTCGTGATGTTAGCGTTTATTTAGTTTGAATACACTTGGTTTTACCAAATTTACAATGTCATTTGTATGAATATGATTTGTCTCATTTTTCACACAGTTCCACATAATCTAGGTGTGATGATTTTGATTTCAATTAAACTTTAATTGATGTTGTTAGAACAAAGAATAACTTGGTTATACCATGATTTATGTGATTAAACTATAGTTTAAATGCTTTTGGCATGAAGTCACAATGTTATGACTTGTACGATCATTCCGTATTCGAGCTTACTTATTTTGTATATACAACATGTATTCGTGATGTTAGCGTTTATTTAGTTTGAATACACTTGGTTTTACCAAATTTACAATGTCATTTGTATGAATATCATTTGGCTCATTTTCACATAGTTCTACATGTTCTACGTGTGATTATTATGATTTCAATTTAACTTGAATTGATTTTGTTAAAACATGAAAACATGTTGTTAGAACAAATAATAACTTGGGCATACCATGATTTATGTGATTAAACTATAGTTTAAATCTTTTGGCATGAAGTCACAATGTTATGACTTGTACGATCATTCCGTATTCGAGCTTACTTATTTTGTATATACAACATGTATTCGTGATGTTAGCGTTTATTTAGTTTGAATACACTTGGTTTTACCAAATTTACAATGTCATTTGTATGAATATCATTTGGCTCATTTTCACATAGTTCTACATGTTCTACGTGTGATTATTATGATTTCAATTTAACTTGAATTGATTTTGTTAAAACATGAAAACATGTTGTTAGAACAAATAATAACTTGGGCATACCATGATTTATGTGATTAAACTATAGTTTAAATCTTTTGGCATGAAGTCACAATGTTATGACTTGTACGATCATTCCGTATTCGAGCTTACTTATTTTGTATATACAACATGTATTCGTGATGTTAGCGTTTATTTAGTTTGAATACACTTGGTTTTACCAAATTTACAATGTCATTTGTATGAATATCATTTGGCTCATTTTCACATAGTTCTACATGTTCTACGTGTGATTATTATGATTTCAATTTAACTTGAATTGATTTTGTTAAAAGATGAAAACATGTTGTTAGAACAAATAATAACTTGGGCATACCATGATTTATGTGATTAAACTATAGATTAAATCTTTTGGCATGAAGTCACAATGTTATGACTTGTACGATCATTCCGTATTCGAGCTTACTTATTTTGTATATACAACATGTATTCGTGATGTTAGCGTTTATTTAGTTTGAATACACTTGGTTTTACCAAATTTACAATGTCATTTGTATGTATATGATTTGTCTCATTTTTCACACAGTTCCACATAATCTAGGTTGATGATTTTGTTTTCAATTAATCTTGAATTGATGTTGTTAGAACAAAGAATAACCTGGTTATACCATGATTTATGTGATTAAACTATAGTTTAAATCTTTTGGCATGAAGTCACAATGTTATGACTTGTACGATCATTCCGTATTCGAGCTTACTTATTTTGTATATACAACATGTATTCGTGATGTTAGCGTTTATTTAGTTTGAATACACTTGGTTTTACCAAATTTACAATGTCATTTGTATGAATATCATTTGGCTCATTTTCACATAGTTCTACATGTTCTACGTGTGATTATTATGATTTCAATTTAACTTGAATTGACTTTGTTTAAACATGAAAACATGTTGTTAGAACAAATAATAACTTGGTTATACCATGATTTATGTGATTAAACTATATTTTGAATGCTTTTGACATGAAGTCACAATGTTATGACTTGTACGATCATTCCGTATTCGAGCTTACTTATTTTGTATATACAACATGTATTCGTGATGTTAGCGTTTATTTAGTTTGAATACACTTGGTTTTACCAAATTTACAATGTCATTTGTATGTATATGATTTGTCTCATTTTTCACACAGTTCCACATAATTTAGGTGTGATGCTTTTGATTTCAATTAAACTTTAAATGATGTTGTTAGGACAAAGAATAACTTGGTTATATCATGATTTATGTGATTAAACTATAGTTTAAATGCTTTTGGCATGAAGTCACAATGTTATGACTTGTACGATCATTCCGTATTCGAGCTTACTTATTTTGTATATACAACATGTATTCGTGAAGTTACCGTTTATTTAGTTTGAATACACTTGGTTTTACCAAATTTACAATGTCATTTGTATGAATATCATTTGGCTCATTTTCACATAGTTCCACATAACCTAGGTGTGATGCTTTTGATTAATACTAAACTTGAATTAGTGTTGTTAAAGAATGAAATCATGTTGTTCGAAGAAAGAATAGCTTGGTTATACATGATTTATGTGATTAAACTATAGTTTAAATGCTTTTGGCATGAAGTCACAATGTAATGACTTGTACGATCATTCCGTATTCGAGCTTACGTATTTTGTATATACAATATGTATTCGTGATGTTAGCGTTTATTTAGTTTGAATACACTTGGTTTACCAATTTTACAATGTCATTTGTATGAATATCATTTGGCTCATTTTCACATATTTCTACATGTTCTACGTGTGATTATTATGATTTCAATTTAACTTGAATTGATTTTGTTAAAACACGAAAACATGTTGTTAGAACAAATAATAACTTGGGTATACCATGATTTATGTGATTAAACTATAGTTTAAATCTTTTGGCATGAAGTCACAATGTTATGACTTGTACGATCATTCCGTATTCGAACTTACTTATTTTGTATATACAACATGTATTCGTGATGTTAGCATTTATTTAGTTTGAACACACTTTTTTTTATAAAATTTAAAATGTCATTTGTATTAATATGATTTGTCTCATTTTTCACACAGTTCCACATAATCTAGGTGTGATGATTTTGATTTCAATTAAACTTTAATTGATGTTGTTAGAACATAGAATAACTTGATTATAACATGATTTATGTGATTAAACTATAGTTTAAATGCTTTTGGCATGAAGTCACAATGTTATGACTTGTACGATCATTCCGTATTCGAGTTACATATTTTGTATATACAACATGTATTCGTGATGTCAGCATATATTTAGTTTGAATACACTTGGTTTTACCAAATTTACAATGTCATTTGTATAAATATCATTTGGCTAATTTTCACATAGTTCTACATGTTTTACGGGTGATTTTTATGATTTCAATTTAACTTGAATTGATTTTGTTAAAACATGAAAACATGTTGTTAGAACAAAGAATAACTTGATTATAACATGATTTATGTGATTAAACTATAGTTTAAATGCTTTTGGCATGAAGTCACAATGTTATGACTTGTACGATCATTCCGTATTCGAGTTACATATTTTGTATATACAACATGTATTCGTGATGTTAGCGTTTATTTAGTTTGAATACACTTGGTTTTACCAAATTTACAATGTCATTTGTATAAATATCATTTGGCTCATTTTCACATATTTCTACATGTTCTACGTGTGATTATTATGATTTCAATTTAACTTGAATTGATTTTGTTAAAACATGAAAACATGTTGTTAGAACAAATAATAACTTGGGTATACCATGATTTATGTGATTAAACTATAGTTTAAATCTTTTGGCATNTTTCTTCATGCCTTGGGACCTCTATTTATAGGGAAATGGAGCCCAAAATACAAGCTTTGGCCCAAAAGTCCAATTTCATTAGGTTAAGCCCAAAGCACCCCAAATAATCTCCAATTAAATTAGAATAAATAATGCTCCGCAAGATAATGTCGGAAATGGATCTCGATCCAGAATTAGGCGGGAATGTAGATGAGAAAATACCGGAGGACCCCGTAAAATAATCCACTGCTTCCATATAGCGAATACATAACCGTACACTTCGTTGCGCCTGATCGGTGCGCTCCCGGGTGGCAAATGACGAAAATACCCCTGGCCCCGTCCGGGGCCGAAATAACACGAAATGTCCCGAAATGCTTACAGAGACTTTATACGGGGTCCAGCGAGCCAAAATAGCGAGAATACCACTTGAGAAAGCCACCCGGTCAAAATACCGAAAATACCGAAAATACCAATAATACCGAAAATACCAATAACTGCGTCGGACGAGTCCCCGGGTATGGATAAGTGCAAGAAATATACCCGGGTAATATCAAATATGATTTGTCTCATTTTTCACACATTTCCACATAATCTAGGTGCGATGATTTTGATTTCAATTAATCTTGAATTGATGTTGTTAGAACAAAGAATAACTTGGTTATACCATGATTTACTTGATTAAACTATAGTTTAAATGCTTTTGGCATGAAGTCCCAATGTTATGACTTGTACGATCATTCCATAATCGAGTTTACTTATTTTGTATATACAACATGTATTCGTGATGTTAGCGTTTATTTAGTTTGAAGACACTTTTTTTAACCAAATTTACAATGTCATTTGTATGAATATGATTTGTCTCATTTTTCACACAGTTCCACATAATCTAGGTGCGATGATTTTGATTTCAATTAATCTTGAATTGATGTTGTTAGAACAAAGAATAACTTTGTTATACCATAATTTATGTGATTAAACTATAGTTTAAATGCTTTTGGCATGAAGTCACAATGTTATGACTTGTACGATCATTCCGTATTCGAGCTTACTTATTTTGTATATACAACATGTATTTGTGATGTAAGCGTTTATTTAGTT
This sequence comes from Utricularia reniformis, assembly GCA_009725065.1. Classification (NCBI taxonomy): domain Eukaryota; kingdom Viridiplantae; phylum Streptophyta; class Magnoliopsida; order Lamiales; family Lentibulariaceae; genus Utricularia; species Utricularia reniformis. The sequence goes on along the minus strand of RWGZ01001354.1, from coordinate 102,659 downwards.
TGAATACACTTGGTTTTACCAAATTTACAATGTCATTTGTATGAGTATCATTTGGCTCATTTTCACATATTTCTACATGTTCTACGTGTGATTATTATGATTTCAATTTAACTTGAATTGATTTTGTTAAGACATGAAAACATGTTGTTAGAACAAATAATAACTTTGTTATACCATAATTTATGTGATTAAACTATAGTTTAAATGCTTTTGGCATGAAGTCACAATGTTATGACTTGTACGATCATTCCGTATTCGAGCTTACTTATTTTGTATATACAACATGTATTCGTGATGTAAGCGTTTATTTAGTTTGAATACACTTGGTTTTACCAAATTTACAATGTCATTTGTATGAGTATCATTTGGCTCATTTTCACATATTTCTACATGTTCTACGTGTGATTATTATGATTTCAATTTAACTTGAATTGATTTTGTTAAGACATCAAAACATGTTGTTAGAACAAATAATAACTTGGGTATACCATGATTTATGTGATTAAACTATAATTTAAATCTTTTGGCATTAATGCACAATGATATGACTTGTACGATCATTCGGTATTCGAGCTTACTTATTTTGTATATACAACATGTATTCGTGATGTAAGCGTTTATTTAGTTTGAATACACTTGGTTTTACCAAATTTACAATGTCATTTGTATGAATATCATTTGGCTCATTTTCACATAGTTCTACATGTTCTACGTGTGATTATTATGATTTCAATTTAACTTGAATTGATTTTGTTAAAACATGAAAACATGTTGTTAGAACAAATAATAACTTGGTTATACCATGATTTATTTGATTAAACTATAGTTAAATGCTTTTGGCATGAAGTCACAATGTTATGACTTGTACGATCATTCCGTATTCGAGCTTACTTATTTTGTATATACAATATGTATTCGTGATGTTAGCGTTTATTTAGTTTGAATACACTTTTTTTTACCAAATTTAAAATGTCATTTGTATTAATATGATTTGTCTCATTTTTCACACAGTTCCACATAATCTAGGTGTGATGATTTTGATTTCAATTAAACTTTAATTGATGTTGTTAGAACAAAGAATAACTTGATTATACCAGGATTTATGTGATTAAACTATAGTTTAAATGCTTTTGGCATGAAGTCACAATGTTATGACTTGTACGATCATTCCGTATTCGAGTTTACTTATTTTGTATATACAACATGTATTCGTGATGTTAGCGTTTATTTAGTTTGAATACAGTTGGTTTTACCAAATTACAATGTCATTTGTATGAATATCATTTGGCAAATTTTCACATAGTTCTACATGTTCTACGTGTGATTATTATGATTTCAATTTAACTTGAATTGATTTTGTTAAAACATGAAAACATGTTGTTAGAACAAATAATAACTTGGGTATACCATGATTTATGTGATTAAACTATAGTTTAAATGCTTTTGGCATGAAGTCACAATGTTATGACTTGTACGATCATTCCGTATTCGAACTTACTTATTTTGTATATACAACAGTTATTCGTGATGTTAGCGTTTATTTAGTTTGAATACACTTGGTTTTACCAAATTTACAATGTCATTTGTATGAGTATCATTTGGCTCATTTTCACATATTTCTACATGTTCTACATGTGATTATTATGATTTCAGTTTAACTTGAATTGATTTTGTTAAAACATGAAAACATGTTGTTAGAACAAAGAATAACTTTGTCATACCATAATTTATGTGATTAAACTATAGTTTAAATGCTTTTGGCATGAAGTCACAATGTTATTACTTGTACGATCATTCCGTATTCGAGCTAACTTATTTTGTATATACAACATGTATTCGTGATGTAAGCGTTTATTTAGTTTGAATACACTTGGTTTTACCAAATTTACAATGTCATTTGTATGAGTATCATTTGGCTCATTTTCACATATTTCTACATGTTCTACGTGTGATTATTATGATTTCAATTTAACTTGAATTGATTTTGTTAAAACATGAAAACATGTTGTTAGAACAAATAATAACTTGGTTATACCATGATTTATTTGATTAAACTATAGTTTAAATGATTTTGGCATGAAGTCACAATGTTATGACTTGTACGATCATTCCGTATTCGAGCTTACTTCTTTTGTATATACAATATGTATTCGTGATGTTAGCGTTTATTTAGTTTGAATACACTTGGTTTTACCAAATTTACAATGTCATTTGTATGAGTATCATTTGGCTCATTTTCACATATTTCTACATGTTCTACGTGTGATTATTATGATTTCAATTTAACTTGAATTGATTTTGTTAAAACATGAAAACATGTTGTTAGAACAAATAATAACTTGGTTATACCATGATTTATTTGATTAAACTATAGTTTAAATGCTTTTGGCATGAAGTCACAATGTTATGACTTGTACGATCATTCCGTATTCGAGCTTACTTATTTTGTATATACAACATGTATTCGTGATGTTAGCGTTTATTTAGTTTGAATACACTTGGTTTTACCAAATTTACAATGTCATTTGTATGAATATCATTTGGCTCATTTTCACATATTTCTACATGTTCTACGTGTGATTATTATGATTTCAATTTAACTTGAATTGATTTTGTTAAAACATGAAAACATGTTGTTAGAACAAATAATAACTTGGGTATACCATGATTTATGTGATTAAACTATAGTTTAAATGCTTTTGGCATGAAGTCACAATGTTATGACTTGTACGATCATTCCGTATTCGAGCTTACTTATTTTGTATATACAACATGTATTCGTGATGTTAGCGTTTATTTAGTTTGAATACACTTGGTTTTACCAAATTTACAATGTCATTTGTATGAATATCATTTGGCTCATTTTCACATAGTTCTACATGTTCTACGTGTGATTATTATGATTTCAATTTAACTTGAATTGATTTTGTTAAAACATGAAAACATGTTGTTAGAACAAATAATAACTTGGGTATACCATGATTTATGTGATTAAACTATAGTTTAAATGCTTTTGGCATGAAGTCACAATGTTATGACTTGTACGATCATTCCGTATTCGAGCTTACTTATTTTGTATATACAACATGTATTCGTGATGTTAGCGTTTATTTAGTTTGAATACACTTGGTTTTACCAAATTTACAATGTCATTTGTATGAATATCATTTGGCTCATTTTCACATAGTTCTACATGTTCTACGTGTGATTATTATGATTTCAATTTAACTTGAATTGATTTTGTTAAAACATGAAAACATGTTGTTAGAACAAATAATAACTTGGGCATACCATGATTTATGTGATTAAACTATAGTTTAAATGCTTTTGGCATGAAGTCACAATGTTATGACTTGTACGATCATTCCGTATTCGAGCTTACTTATTTTGTATATACAACATGTATTCGTGATGTTAGCGTTTATTTAGTTTGAATACACTTGGTTTTACCAAATTTACAATGTCATTTGTATGAATATCATTTGGCTCATTTTCACATAGTTCTACATGTTCTACGTGTGATTATTATGATTTCAATTTAACTTGAATTGATTTTGTTAAAACATGAAAACATGTTGTTAGAACAAATAATAACTTGGGCATACCATGATTTATGTGATTAAACTATAGTTTAAATGCTTTTGGCATGAAGTCACAATGTTATGACTTGTACGATCATTCCGAATTCGAACTTACTTTTTTTGTATATACAACTTGTATTCGTGATGTTAGTGTTTATTTAGCTTGAATACACTTTTTTTTACCAAATTTAAAATGTCATTTGTATGAATATGATTTGTCTCATTTTTCACACAGTTCCACATAATCTAGGTGTGATGATTTTGATTTCAATTAAACTTTAATTGATGTTGTTAGAACAAAGAATAAATTGATTATACGATGATTTATGGGATTAAACTATAGTTTAAATGCTTTTGACATGAAGTCACAATGTTATGACTTGTACGATCATTCCGTATTCGAACTTACTTTCTTTGTATATACAACATGTATTCGTGATGTTAGCGTTTATTTAGTTTGAATACACTTGGTTTTACCAAATTTACAATGTCATTTGTATGAATATCATTTGGCTCATTTTCACATAGTTCTACATGTTCTACAAGTGATTATTATGATTTCAATTTAACTTGAATTGATTTTGTTAAAACATGAAAACATGTTGTTAGAACAAATAATAACTTGGGTATACCATGATTTATGTGATTAATCTATAGTTTAAATGCTTTTGGCATGAAGTCACAATGTTATGACTTGTACGATCATTCCGTATTCGAAATTACTTATTTTGTATATACAACATGTATTCGTGATGTTAGCGTTTATTTAGTTTGAATACACTTGGTTTTACCAAATGTACAATGTCATTTGTATGAATATGATTTGTCCCATTTTTCACACAGTTGCACATAATCTAGGTGTGATGATTTTGATTTCAATTAAACTTTAATTGATGTTGTTAGAACAAAGAATAATTTGGTTATACCATGATTTATGTAATTAAACTATAGTTTAAATGCTTTAGGTATGAAGTCACAATGTTATGACTTGTACGATCATTTAGAATTCGAATTAACTTTTTTTGTATATACACCATGTATTCGTGATGTTAGAGTTTATTTAGTTTGAGTACACTTGGTTTTACCAATTTTACAATGTCATTTGTATGAATATCATTTTCCTCATTTTTCACATAGTTCCACATAACCTAGGTGTGATGCTTTTGATTTCAATTAAACTTGAATTAGTGTTGTTAAAGAATGAAAACATGTTGTTAGAAGAAAGAATAGCTTGGTTATACCATGATTTATGTGATTAAACTATAGTTTAAATGCTTTTGTCATGAAGTCACAATCTTATGACTTGTACGATCATTCCGTATTCGAACTTACTTTTTTTGTATATACAACATGTATTCGTGATTTTATCATTTATTTAGCTTGAATACACTTGGTTTTTCCAAATTTACAATGTCATTTGTATGAATATCATTTGGCTCATTTTCACATAGTTCCATATGTTCTAGGTGTCATGATTTTGATTTCAATTTAGCTTGAATGGATGTTTTCAAAACATGAAAACATGTTGTTAGAACAAAGAATGACTTGGTTATAGCATAATTTATGTGATTAAACTATAGTTTAAATGCTTTAGGCATGAGGTCACAATGTTATGACTTGTACGATCATTCCGAATTCGAATTAACTTTTTTTGTATATACACCATGTATTCGTAATGTTAGAGTTTATTTAGTTTGAGTACACTTGGTTTTACCAAATTTACAATTTCATTGGTATGAATATGATTTTTCTCATTTTTCACATAGTTCCACATAACCTAGGTGTGATGCTTTTGATTTCAATTAAACTAGAATTGATGTTGTTAAAGCATGAAAAAATGTTGTTAGAAGAAAGAATAGCTTGGTTATACCATGATTTATGTGATTAAACTATAGTTTAAATGCTTTTTGCATGATGTCACAATCTTATGACTTGTACGATCATTCCGTATTCGAACTTACTTTTTTTGTATATACAACATGTATTCGTGATTTTATGGTTTATTTAGCTTGAATACACTTGGTTTTTCCAAATTTACAATGTTATTTGTATGAATATCATTTGGCTCATTTTCACATAGTTCCATATGTTCTAGGTGTGATTATTTTTATTTCAATTTAACTTTAATTGATGTTTTTAAAACATGAAAACATGTTGTTAGAAAAATGAATGACTTGGTTATACCATAATTTATGTGATTAAACTATAGTTTAAATGCTTTTGGCATGAAGTCACAATGTTATGACTTGTACGATCATTCCGTATTCGAACTTACTATTTTATATATACAACATGTATTCGTGATTTTAGCATTTATTTAGTTTGAATACATTTGGTTTTACCAAATTTACAATGTCATTTGTATGAATTTGATTTGTCTCATTTTTCACACAGTTCCACATAATCTAGGTGTGATGATTTTAATTTCAATTAAACTTTAATTGATGTTGTTAGAACAAAGAAAAACTTGGTTATACCATGATTTATGTAATTAAACTATAGTTTAAATGCTTTAGGAATGAAGTCACAATGTTATGACTTGTACGATCACTCCGAATTCGAATTAACTTTTTTTGTATACACACCATGTATTCGTGATGTTAGAGTTTATTTAGTCTGAATACACTTGGTTTTACCAAATTTACAATTTTATTTGTATGAATATCATTTTTATCATTTTTCACATAGTTCCACATAACCTAGGTGTGATGCTTTTGATTTCAATTAAACTTGAATTTGTGTTGTTAAAGAATGAAAACATGTTGTTAGAAGAAAGAATAGCTTGGTTATACCATGATTTATGTGATTAAACTATAGTTTAAATGCTTTTGGCATGAAATCAAAATCTTATGACTTGTACGATCATTCCGTATTCCAACTTACTTTTTTTGTATATACAACATGTATTCGTGATTTTAGCGTTTATTTAGCTATAATACACTTGGTTTTTCCAAATTTACAATGTCATTTGTATGAATATCATTTGGCTCATTTTCACATAGTTCCATATGTTCTAGGTGTCATGATTTTGATTTCAATTTAACTTGAATTGATGTTTTTAAAACATGAAAACATGTTGTTAGAACAAAGAATGACTTGGTTATAGCATAATTTATGTGATTAAACTATAGTTTAAATGCTTTTGACATGAAGTCACAATGTTATAACTTGTACAATCTTTCCGTATTCGAACTTACTTTTTTTGTATATACAACATGTATTCGTGATGTTAGCGTTTATTTAGTTTGAATACACTTTTTTTTACCAAATTTAAAATGTCATTTGTATGAATATGATTTCTCTCATTTTTCACACAGTTCCACATAATCTAGTTGCGATGATTTTAATTTCAATTAATCTTGAACATGTTGTTAGAACAAAGAATGACTTGGTTATAGCATAATTTATGTGATTAAACTATAGTTTAAATGCTTTTGACATGAAGTCACAATGTTATAACTTGAACGATCATTACAAATTCGAATTAACTTTTTTTGTATATACAACATGTATTCGTGATGTTAGAGTTTATTTAGTCTGAATACACTTGGTTTTACCAAATTTACAATTTCATTTGTATGAATATCATTTTTCTCATTTTTCACATAGTTCCACATAACCTAAGTGTGATGCTTTTGATTTCAATTAAACTTGAATTAGTGTTGTTAAAGAATGAAAACATGTTGTTAGAAGAAAGAATAGCTTGGTCATACCATGATTTATGTGATTAAACTATAGTTTAAATGCTTTTGGCATGAAGTCACAATCTTATGACTTGTACGATCATTCCGTATTCCAACTTACTTTTTTTGTATATACAACATGTATTCGTGATTTTAGCGTTTATTTAGTTTGAATACATTTGGTTTTTCCAAATTTACAATGTCATTTGTATGAATATCATTTGGCTCATTTTCACACAGTTCCATATGTTCTAGGTGTGATGATTTTGATTTCAATTTAACTTGAATTGATGTTTTTAAAACATGAAAACATGTTGTTAGAACAAAGAATGACTTGGTTATAGCATAATTTATGTGATTAAACTATAGTTTAAATGCTTTTGACATGAAGTCACAATGTTATAACTTGTACGATCNGGCGAGAGTGTGATATCCCCGGGTGCAAGTGTATACCGGCGGCGAGAATTTGATGGCCCCGGGTGCAAGTATATACCGGCGGCGAGAGTATGATGACCCCGGGTGTAAGTATATACCGGTGGCAGAGATGTATTGGTGAATGCAGAACAGTGGACTTATCTTGAGTATCTACTCATTTTAAAGAGGCTTTCGCCTTAGAGTTATCGCAGACTTATGCAAACCCCACTACACTGGGGACTCTCTTACATCCTTATTATTATTATATGCGCTGTTGTTGCGCATCCATAATCGGAGATTCACGCATATTCTTATATATTCTCGAAAGGTCATTTCTTAAAGGGAATTATTCGGAATTATACATTTCGCGAAGAATGTGGCTTGAAAATTAAAGTCGAGAAGAGGAGAATTTACATTATTCAGAGTATGGTTCTTCATTCGAAAGTAAAGTGCAAAAATCGAAAGGAAAATAAAGGCAAATTTTATATATATTGGGAATACAAAAACGGGGAGAGAATACAAAAACCGAAGAAGTCAGTTACAGAAGTTTATTTCTTCTTCTTCTTCTGGGAGCCTGAGCCTTCACCAGGTCCGCTGGGGCGCTTTTTCACCAGCTTTATTTTTTGAGAGGAGGGAGGTTTGGCAGCTGAAAACCTCGCTATTTCATCTTCGTGCCGCTCCCGAGCTCCAGTTACGTTAGCGGGGGTATATATTTTAGGGTTATACGCCGCCATTACATCGTCGTCTTTCAGGAGCTCCGCCACGAGAGGGCCCATTGGTTCCGGGAATAAAGTAGCCAATCTCTTAAATGCATCCGAAGATGGACCCTCCTCCGTCTCAATGTCCTCCGAGTAAAGCTGCTGGTGAAGATCTTCATCCAAATTAAAATGTAGCGCCCCGAACGGATCCTGTGAGCAATCCAACGTGCCCTCACCGGATATAGGCTCGAATTTCCCGTTGTGTTTGGGATCGAGCTTCTTTTTCTCCTCGGCGGTCAGCGATATGCCCAGGATTCTTTGCGTCTGGACACTCCCCCGTAAGAAGTACAGGACATTCGACTTGGTATGAGCTACCGCCCCCAGGTTCCGGAAAGTAGGAGAGTGAACTGTGTACTCCCATATTAACTTCCGAAAGCAGTCGTTAATCTGGGACGGCAGCTTGGCAATTCGTGCCCGGAGTCGATCAGTGATGGACTGGAGGCCTTCATTTTTCGATGAGAGCTCTTTGACCTTCACCACAGCTTTTCCGAGAGCTTTTTTATCGGCCATATTCTCCTCCTTGGCCTTCTTCAGTTTCTCTTCAGTCTGCTCTCGGATCTCTTTAAGCTTGTCATGTGCGTACTTCTCGTTCACTTTGAGGGTCTCTATTGATTGCTCGAGGGCGTGCCTTTGCCCGATATGGAAGGCGGAGTTTTCCGTCAGCTCGCTGCGATGAGCTCGGAGTAGAGACTCGATCGCCTTACTATGCTCCTCGCGGAGTGCTGCCATCTCCTGAGCATGCTTGTCTCGCTGATTCTGCATCAGCTTCTCCGCCGCCTTCCTGGTTTGCTCCCCGATCACGTCCGGCGAGTCGAGCTCCGAATGCCAAAGCATACATTATTCCCCTACTGCAGCTACGGTGCCCAACTCGATTATGGTACGCTCCATCTGAAATAAAAACAAGAAAGGTTAGTATAATGAAAAGAATAAAGTTGCGAAGAAATCATCGTTGTAACGAACCTCCCCAATGGCGCGACGCATCGTCGCGGTCTTACTCATTAACCGACCGACGTCGGTAAACACTGTATGGTCATTCCGACCACGAGGCGGTAACTCCGGGTTCCGCTTCAAATATGCCAGGGCCGCCCGGCTCGACACATTGTCGCACCTCGGAATTCGGAAGGTGATCCCGTCATGTTCGACATAGTTCTACATGTTCTAGGTGTTATGATTTTGATTGCAATTAAACTTGAATTGATGTTGTTAAAACATGAAAACATGGTGAGAGAACAAAGACCAACATGGTTATACCATGATTTATGTAATTAAACTATAGTTTAAATGCTTCTGTCATGAAATCATAATGTTATGACTTGTACGATCATTCCGAATTCGAACTTACTTTTTTTGTATATACAACATGTATTCTTGATGTTAGCGTTTATTTAGTTTGAATACACTTTTTTTTACCAAATTTAAAATGTCATTTGTATGAATATGAGTTGTCTCATTTTTCACACAGTTCCACATAATCTAGGTGCGATGATTTTGATTTCAATTAATCTTGAATTGATGTTGTTAAAACTTGAAAACATGTTGTTAGAACAATGAATGACTTGGTTATACCATAATTTATGTGATTAAACTATAGTTTAAATGCTTTTGGCATGAAGTCCCAATGTTATGACTTGTACGATCATTCCGTATTCGAGTTTACTTATGTTGTATATATTATTGTATTCGTGATATTTGCGTTTATTTAGTTTGAATACACTTTTTTTTACCAAATTTAAAATGTCATTTGTATGAATATGATTTGTCTCATTTTTACACAGTTCCACATAATCTAGGTGCGATGATTTTGATTTCAATTAATCTTGAATTGATGTTTTTCGAACAAAGAATAACTTTGTTATACCATAATTTATGTGATTAAACTATAGTTTAAATGCTTTTGGCATGAAGTCACAATGTTATGACTTGTACGATCATTCCGTATTCGAGCTTACTTATTTTGTATATACAACATGTATTCGTGATGTAAGCGTTTATTTAGTTTGAATACACTTGGTTTTACCAAATTTACAATGTCATTTGTATGAGTATCATTTGGCTCATTTTCACATATTTCTACATGTTCTACGTGTGATTATTATGATTTCAATTTAACTTGAATTGATTTTGTTAAAACATGAAAACATGTTGTTAGAACAAATAATAACTTAGTTATACCATGATTTATTTGATTAAACTATAGTTTAAATGCTTTTGGCATGAAGTCACAATGTTATGACTTGTACGATCATTCCGTATTCGAGCTTACTTATTTTGTATATACAACATGTATTCGTGATGTAAGCGTTTATTTAGTTTGAATACACTTGGTTTTACCAAATTTACAATGTCATTTGTATGAGTATCATTTGGCTCATTTTCACATATTTCTACATGTTCTACGTGTGATTATTATGATTTCAATTTAACTTGAATTGATTTTGTTAAAACATGAAAACATGTTGTTAGAACAAATAATAACTTGGTTATACCATAATTTATGTGATTAAACTATAGTTTAAATGCTTTTGGCATGAAGTCACAATGTTATGACTTGTACGATCATTCCGTATTCGAGCTTACTTATTTTGTATATACAACATGTATTCGTGATGTAAGCGTTTATTTAGTTTGAATACACTTGGTTTTACCAAATTTACAATGTCATTTGTATGAGTATCATTTGGCTCATTTTCACATATTTCTACATGTTCTACGTGTGATTATTATGATTTCAATTTAACTTGAATTGATTTTGTTAAAACATGAAAACATGTTGTTAGAACAAATAATAACTTGGGTATACCATGATTTATGTGATTAAACTATAGTTTAAATGCTTTTGGCATGAAGTCACAATGTTATGACTTGTACGATCATTCCGTATTCGAGCTTACTTATTTTGTATATACAACATGTATTCGTGATGTTAGCGTTTATTTAGTTTGAATACACTTGGTTTTACCAAATTTACAATGTCATTTGTATGAATATCATTTGGCTCATTTTCACATATTTCTACATGTTCTACGTGTGATTATTATGATTTCAATTTAACTTGAATTGATTTTGTTAAAACATGAAAACATGTTGTTAGAACAAATAATAACTTGGGTATACCATGATTTATGTGATTAAACTATAGTTTAAATGCTTTTGGCATGAAGTCACAATGTTATGACTTGTACGATCATTCCGTATTCGAGCTTACTTATTTTGTATATACAACATGTATTCGTGATGTTAGCGTTTATTTAGTTTGAATACACTTGGTTTTACCAAATTTACAATGTCATTTGTATGAATATCATTTGGCTCATTTTCACATAGTTCTACATGTTCTACGTGTGATTATTATGATTTCAATTTAACTTGAATTGATTTTGTTAAAACATGAAAACATGTTGTTAGAACAAATAATAACTTGGGTATACCATGATTTATGTGATTAAACTATAGTTTAAATGCTTTTGGCATGAAGTCACAATGTTATGACTTGTACGATCATTCCGTATTCGAGCTTACTTATTTTGTATATACAACATGTATTCGTGATGTTAGCGTTTATTTAGTTTGAATACACTTGGTTTTACCAAATTTACAATGTCATTTGTATGAATATCATTTGGCTCATTTTCACATAGTTCTACATGTTCTACGTGTGATTATTATGATTTCAATTTAACTTGAATTGATTTTGTTAAAACATGAAAACATGTTGTTAGAACAAATAATAACTTGGGCATACCATGATTTATGTGATTAAACTATAGTTTAAATGCTTTTGGCATGAAGTCACAATGTTATGACTTGTACGATCATTCCGTATTCGAGCTTACTTATTTTGTATATACAACATGTATTCGTGATGTTAGCGTTTATTTAGTTTGAATACACTTGGTTTTACCAAATTTACAATGTCATTTGTATGAATATCATTTGGCTCATTTTCACATAGTTCTACATGTTCTACGTGTGATTATTATGATTTCAATTTAACTTGAATTGATTTTGTTAAAACATGAAAACATGTTGTTAGAACAAATAATAACTTGGGCATACCATGATTTATGTGATTAAACTATAGTTTAAATGCTTTTGGCATGAAGTCACAATGTTATGACTTGTACGATCATTCCGTATTCGAGCTTACTTATTTTGTATATACAACATGTATTCGTGATGTTAGCGTTTATTTAGTTTGAATACACTTGGTTTTACCAAATTTACAATGTCATTTGTATGAATATGATTTGTCTCATTTTTCACACAGTTCCACATAATCTAGGTGCGATGATTTTGATTTCAATTAATCTTGAATTGATGTTGTTAGTACAAAGAATAACTTGGTTATACCATAATTTATATGATTAAACTATAGTTTAAATGCTTTTGGCATGAAGTCACAATGTTATGACTTGTACGATCATTCCGTATTCGAGCTTACTTATTTTGTATATACAACATGTATTCGTGATGTTAGGGTTTATTTAGTTTGAATACACTTGGTTTTACCAAATTTACAATGTCATTTGTATAAATATCATTTGGCTCATTTTCAAATAGTTCTACATGTTCTACGTGTGATTACTACGATTTCAATTTAACTTGAATTGATTTTGTTAAAACATTAAAACATGTTGTTAGAACAAATAATAACTTGGGTATACCATGATTTATGTGATTAAACTATAGTTTAAATCTTTTGTCATGAAGTCACAATGTTATGACTTGTACGATCATTCGTATTCGAGCTTATTTATTTTGTATATACAACATGTATTCGAGATGTTAGCGTTTATTTAGTTTGAATACACTTGGATTTACCAAATTTACAATGTTGTTTGTATGAATATGATTTGTCTCATTTTTCACATAGTTCCACATAATCTTGGTGTGATGATTTTGATTTCAATTAAACTTTAATTGATGTTGTTAGAACAAAGAATAACTTGGTTATACCATGATTTATGTGATTAAACTGTAGTTTAAATGCTTTTGGCATGAAGTCACAATGTTATGACTTGTACGATCATTCCGAATTCGAATTAACTTTTTTTGTATATACAACATGTATTCGTGATGTTAGCGTTTATTTATTTTGAATACACTTGGTTTTACCAAATTTACAATGTCATTTGTATGAATATTATTATTCTCATTTTTCACATAGTTCCACATGACCTAGGCGTGATGCTTTTGATTTCAATTAAACTTGAATTGATGTTGTTAAAACATGAAAACATGTTGTTATAAGAAAGAATAGCTTGGTTATACCATGATTTATGTGATTAAACTGTAGTTTAAATGCTTTTGGCATGAAGTCACAATGTTATGACTTGTACGATCATTCCGAATTCGAATTAACTTTTTTTGTATATACAACATGTATTCGTGATGTTAGCGTTTATTTATTTTGAATACACTTGGTTTTACCAAATTTACAATGTCATTTGTATGAATATTATTATTCTCATTTTTCACATAGTTCCACATGACCTAGGCGTGATGCTTTTGATTTCAATTAAACTTGAATTGATGTTGTTAAAACATGAAAACATGTTGTTATAAGAAAGAATAGCTTGGTTATACCATGATTTATGTGATTAAACTATATTTAAAATGCTTTTGGCATGAAGTCACAATGTTATGACTTGTACGATCATTCCGTATTCGAGCTTACTTATTTTGTATATACAACATGTTTTCGTGATTTTAGCGTTTATTTAGTTTGAATACACTTTTTTTTACCAAATTTAAAATGTCATTTGTAGGTATATGATTTGTCTCATTTTTCACACAGTTCCACATAATCTAGGTGCGATGATTTTGATTTCAATTATTCTTGAATTGATGTTGTTAGTACAATGAATAACTTGGTTATACCATAATTTATATGATTAAACTATAGTTTAAATTCTTTTGGCATGAAGTCACAATGTTATGACTTGTACGATCATTCCGTATTCGAGCTTACTTATTTTGTATATACAACATGTATTCGTGATGTTAGCGTTTATTTAGTTTGAATACACTTAGTTTTACCAAATTTACAATGTCATTTGTATGAATATCATTTGGCTCATTTTCACATAGTTCTACATGTTCTACGTGTGATTATTATGATTTCAATTTAACTTGAATTGATTTTGTTAAAACATGAAAACATGTTGTTAGAACAAATAATAACTTGGGTATACCATGATTTATGTGATTAAACTATAGTTTAAATCTTTTGGCATGAAGTCACAATGTTATGACTTGTACGATCATTCCGTATTCGAGCTTACTTATTTTGTATATACAACATGTATTCGTGATGTTAGCGTTTATTTAGTTTGAATACACTTAGTTTTACCAAATTTACAATGTCATTTGTATGAATATCATTTGGCTCATTTTCACATAGTTCTACATGTTCTACGTGTGATTATTATGATTTCAATTTAACTTGAATTGATTTTGTTAAAACATGAAAACATGTTGTTAGAACAAATAATAACTTGGGTATAGCATGATTTATGTGATTAAACTATAGTTTAATTCTTTTGCCATGAATTCACGTTGTTATGACTTGTACAATCATTCCGTTTTATAACTTACTTTTTTTGTATATACAACAAGTATTCGTGATGTTAGCGTTTATTTAGATTGAATACACTTGATTTTACCTTACTTACAACGTCATTTGTATGAATATGATTTGGCTAATTGTTCACATAGTTCCACATTTTATAGGTGTGATGAGTTGATTGCAATTAAACTTGAATTGATGTTGTTAATACATGAAAACATGTTGTTAGAACAAAGAATAACTTGGTTATAACATGATTTATGTGATTAAACTATAGTTTAAATGCTTTTGGAATGAAGTCACAATGTTATGACTTGTACGATCATTCCGAATTCGAGTTTACTTATTTTGTATATACAACATGTATTCGTGATGTTAGCGTTTATTTAGTTTGAATACACTTTTTTTTACCAAATTTAAAATGTCATTTGTATGTTATGAGAACTCTAGGACCCGGTACCCTGCAATGGGTGAGGCCCGATAACGGTTGGGCCAATTTAAATAATCAAAACGAATTCTCACAGCCCAATTACACCTTTAGGAAGAGTGGCACGATGTTCAACACGGAGGACCGAAGATAACCTTAGTGAAAATAAGCGTTATCTGCCAGCTGGCTCCGAGGTTCCATCCGAACGGTTACAGGCTCACGCATTCCACGCTTCGGGCCCTGTCACGTTTATCATGCTTCGTGCCCGATGACGCAGACCACGCATCGGTCCCAGCCTCGTTTTACATCCTGCGATAACAACCTCTAACAAACTTGTCAGAGGCGGTTACAGGACGTGGATTGCACTCGCCGGCAACTCTATAAATACAGGGCAAGACGAAGGAAAAGACAGGACCCTTTGGATGCAGAAGAACAGGCTGTTACGCTGCCCAGATTCTTACTGCTTTCTAGACTCAGTCATTTTCATTAGCCTGTGTGTGTAAACTTCTCTTATTTTTATTAGTGAGCAGATCAAGAGCACAGTCGGCTCTTGGTCGAGTGGTTTTCACCCCATTTTACGGGGTTTCCACTATAAACTGCTGTGTCTTTACTTTGATTTCAGTTTTTACTCGCTCTCCACATTTTTTATAAATCAGAACCGAGTTCGTTGATTGAACGAACCGGACGACTGTTGGTACCCCCTAAAAAGGGACCATAACAGATTAGAATTCTACTTATATAATGAGTTCAAATATGAAACTTTAGTTACAGTATATAAATATGGTTGTAGTCACTTAAGTCATACATACTTTTCATATATATTCTCTTTCGATCGGAATATTAACTCATGAAGAAATCTAAATGAGTTTTCTATGATAAATGTATTCATCGAAAGACTCGCCTTCAGATTTACATATTTACTCTATAATTTTATTTTCCGGTGAGATCCAATTAACTTTTGCATCTTTATTCTCAATAATTCCAAGATGTCAATCATCTTGATCACAAGAGTGCTACAATAAAGTCTATTTTTAAAACATTGTTAGTATATAAGATTTAGTGAATTTATCCATATAAATAATTAAATGGATATTTTTTCAAATTCAAAATAACAACTAAAAGACTAAAGGTAACATTGTAAGAAAAAATGTAGTTATAGTTTTATAATGTTTAATTAAATACATGTGTTTTTATAAGAAAACTAAACATTAAAATATTATAAACATTATTCCTTTAAATTTTGAATATTTGAAAATAACATAACAAGTTGTTTTTATCGCTCATGTTGATCCATAATTTTTAAAAATTGGAAATTTATGCATTCCAAGATTGATAATTGTATATTTGACACTCAAAAATCAAAACTCATTTAGGTTGGACCGTAATATTTTAAGGGATCACTTGTTTGTATCTAAACCATAGTTTTAAAAATTGGTCGAACCGATGGATCGCAAATACTTTTTACTGATTCGATTGATTTGAATCGGTTTGATAGAAAAATAAAGAATAGTATTAAAAAAATATATATATTTCAAAATAATTTTTTTTACAAAAACTCTAAATAAATTTTTAAAATGTGTAATTAGATAATATAAAAAAAGTTAAATAAAAATAAAAGTTTACCCTTATTTTTGCAATTAAAAAACTAAAGTTTTATGTAACAAAAGTGCAATAATAATTCATGAGTCAATCTTTATAATTCCTACTCATACGATTCGTCTAACTCGTAGCTCTATACATACTACTAGTATGACACCGAAGACATATTAGTAGAAGTAAAAAAAACATTGAAGACATCACAATACTAATCTAAACCATATTCTTTCAAATAAAGATTATAGATCTAGAACAAAAATTAGTAATAAACAATGAAATGAACGAACGAAAATCAAATTAAATGTTTGTATATCTTGTAAAAATCCACAATAACAAGCAATTAGAGGAATCAAAATTAATATCTTGATAGACACAAAACTCATCTTTAACCTACTTTATAAAACAAACCGGTTTTTTGGCAAAAAAAATCGATTCGACCAGGTTTCTAACATAATAAAACCGATTTTTAAAATAAATTGTGAATCGGTTCGAATCGAACCGCTAGTGTGACCAATTCTCAGTTGGACCAGTCGGATCGATCGGTTTGAACCAAATTTTAAAACCATGATCAAATTTCTTAATTTAAAAAGTTATTCAAACTTTGAAAATGATAAAATTAGCATATTAAGTTATTTGAATGAATAATAGACAAAAAAATCATTAGTATTAATTCAAAGTACATTATTAAAGTATTTTGAGATTTAAAATGCAATTTTGAAACTTTAGAATATTTATTTCACTATTTTAATTTTTGGATATAATCGATTTATTTTTTTCTTTGATTAACATAATAATAAAGTAATTTTTAAATCCAAAATATATGTGAAGCCAACAAAAAAGGCTTACAAATATTTGCTATAGGCCCGCCCAACAAAATGAGTTTTTTAGTAGGCATACCATTGTCAGAAATTTAACTTTTAGTAATGACACTTACTTTAAATAAATTGACACTCATTTATTTCTTTTTATCAAAATAGCACTGACACACCTGATGACAAGATTTAATTGATGTTTTTAAAAATATTTATTAAAAAAATTGATATAATACACTATTATTAATTAATAGATTATCTAATTACTTAGTTATACATATTTTAATTCAAAAAGTGATATGAAATTTAAACTTAATTATTATTTATTTTTATTTTCTTAAAAATTACTTTGATTTTATTAAATTATAGATTAATTTAATTAAAAATATCAATTAAAGTGAAAATAGTTTATTACTAAGGTTTGCAAAAGAATTCAATTTTTTTGAATATTTGAAGTTTGAATATGATCAAAAATATAAAATTTTTATTTAAACTTAAAAATAGAAAATTTTCAATTTTATCCACATAATNTGTTATGACTTGTACGATCATTCCGTATTCGAGCTTACTTATTTTGTATATACAACATGTATTTGTGATGTTAACGTTTATTTAGTTTGAATACACTTGGTTTTACAAAATTTACAATGTCATTTGTATGAATATCATTTGGCTCATTTTCACATAGTTCTACATGTTCTACGTGTGATTATTATGATTTCAATTTAACATGAATTGATTTTGTTAAAACACGAAAAGATGTTGTTAGAACAAATAATTACTTGGTTATACCATGATTTATGTGATTAAACTATATTTAAATGCTTTTGGCATGAAGTCACAATGTTATGACTTGTACGATCATTCCGTATTCGAGCTTACTTTTTTTGTATATACAACATGTATTCATGATGTTAGCGTTTATTTAGTTTGAATACACTTTTTTTGCCAAATTTAAAATGTCATTTGTATGAATATGATTTCTCTCATTTTTCACACAGTTCCACATAATCTAGGTGCGATGATTTTGATTTCAATTAATCTTGAATTGATGTTGTTAGAACAAAGAATAACTTGGTTATACCATAATTTATGTGATTAAACTATAGTTTAAATGCTTTTGGCATGAAGTCACAATGTTATGACTTGTACGATCATTCCGTATTCGAGCTTACTTATTTTGTATATACAACATGTATTCGTGATGTTAGCGTTTATTTAGTTTGAATACACTTTTTTTGCCAAATTTAAAATGTCATTTGTATGAATATGATTTCTCTCATTTTTCACACAGTTCCACATAATCTAGGTGCGATGATTTTGATTTCAATTAATCTTGAATTGATGTTGTTAGAACAAAGAATAACTTGGTTATACCATAGTTTATGTGATTAAACTATAGTTTAAATGCTTTTGGCATGAAGTCACAATGTTATGACTTGTACGATCATTCCGTATTCGAGCTTACTTATTTTGTATATACAACATTTATTTGTGATGTTAACGTTTATTTAGTTTGAATACACTTGGTTTTACAAAATTTACAATGTCATTTGTATGAATATCATTTGGCTCATTTTCACATAGTTCTACATGTTCTACGTGTGATTATTATGATTTCAATTTAACTTGAAATCATAACTGTATAACTTACTCCAATCGCGAGTATTGTACCACTCGCGACGAAACTTCACTGGTCGCGACTCGGACTTAAACTTGTAAAATTAATTTCAAAAAATATATTTGAATTTAAATTTACCAATGTCTTCCGATCGCACCGAGTCTTCGGGCTCTGCCACCTCATCTTCAAACCATTCGGACTCCTCATCCAATCCGGGGAGTTTCGATTCGATCTCAGCCCCGTTTCCTCCTTGTCTTTCCACTGTAAATTCTCATTTTTTCGAGAGGGTAGCTTATCTTGAAAACACCCTCGGCCCTCAAAATTCCGCGGTTAAAGCTCTTAAGTCCTTTAACCAACCTCATAGCATGCATTCTCGGAAGTGGAGATCTATTCTTGAGCAATATTATTTCCCTTCCGACTGTGTGCTATATCAACCTGAAACTAGCGACCGTCTCTTGACACCTCCTATCGCCACCCATACTGTCTCTCTCGAACACTTAGAATGTGGCCTTCGCTTCCCTCTTCATCCTTTCCTTGTAGAATTGCTCTCGCATCTACAATTCATTTTTTCCAACTAACTCCAAGTTCAATCTCTCTTGTCGTCGCCTTCATAATATTTATGGAGGTGAATTGTATTCCTCCAACCATAGATCTTTTCTTCCAAATCTTCTATATCAGTGCTGTCGTCAATTTTGGTGCCCAGGGTTGTATATATTTCCGCCCGCGGCACNCTTTTGGCATGAAGTCACAATGTTATGACTTGTACGATCATTCCGTATTCGAGCTTACTTATTTTGTATATACAACATGTATTAGTGATGTTAGCGTTTATTTAGTATGAATACACTTGGTTTTACCAAATTTACAATGTCATTTGTATGAATATGATTTGTCTCATTTTTCACACAGTTGCACATAATCTAGGTGTGATGATTTTGATTTCAATTAAACTTTAATTGATGTTGTTAGAACAAAGAATAACTTGATTATACCATGATTTATGTGATTAAACTATAGTTTAAATGCTTTTGGCATGAAGTCACAATGTTGTGACTTGTACGATCATTCCGTATTCGAGCTTACTTATTTTGTATATACAACATGTATTCGTGATGTTAGCGTTTATTTAGTTTGAATACACTTGGTTTTACCAAATTTACAATGTCATTTGTATGAACATCATTTGGCTCATTTTCACACAGTTCCACATAATTTAGGTGTGATGATTTTGATTTCAATTAAACTTTAATTGATGTTGTTAGAACAAAGAATAACTTGGTTATACCATGATTTATGTGATTAAACTATAGTTTAAATGCTTTTGACATGAAGTCACAATGTTATGACTTGTACGATCATTCCGTATTCGAACTTACTTTTTTTGTATATACAACATGTATTCGTGATGTTAGCGTTTATTTAGTTTGAATACACTTTTTTTTACCAAATTTAAAATGTCATTTGTATTAATATGATTTGTCTCATTTTTCACACAGTTCCACATAATCTAGGTGTGATGATTTTGATTTCAATTAAACTATAGTTTAAATCTTTTGGCATGAAGTCACAATGTTATGACTCTTACGATCATTCCGTATTCGAACTTACTTATTTTGTATATACAACATGTATTAGTGATGTTAGCGTTTATTTAGTATGAATACACTTGGTTTTACCAAATTTACAATGTCATTTTTATTAATATGATTTGTCTCATTTTTCACACAGTTCCACATAATCTAGGTGTGATGATTTTGATTTCAATTAAACTTTAATTAATGTTGTTAGAACAAAGAATAACTTGATTATACCATGATTTATGTGATTAAACTATAGTTTAAATGCTTTTGGCATGAAGTCACAATGTTGTGACTTGTACGACCATTCCGTATTCGAGCTTACTTATTTTGTATATACAACATGTATTCGTGAAGTTAGCGTTTATTTAGTTTGAATACACTTGGTTTTACCAAATTTACAATGTCATTTGTATGAACATCATTTGGCTCATTTTCACATAGTTCTGCATGTTCTACATGTGATTATTATGATTTCAATTTAACTTGAATTGATTTTGTTAAAACATGAAAACATGCTGTTAGAACAAATAATAACTTGGGGATACCATGATTTATGTGATTAAACTATAGTTTAAATCTTTTGGCATGAAATCACAATGTTATGACTTGTACGATCATTCCGTATTCGAACTTACTTATTTTGTATATACAACATGTATTAGTGATGTTAGCGTTTATTTAGTATGAATACACTTGGTTTTACCAAATTTACAATGTCATTTGTATGAATATGATTTATCTCATTTTTCACAAAGTTGCACATAATCTAGGTGTGATGATTTTGATTTCAATTAAACTTTAATTGATGTTGTTAGAACAAAGAATAACTTGATTATACCATGATTTATGTGATTAAACTATAGTTTAAATGCTTTTGGCATGAAGTCACAATGTTGTGACTTGTACGATCATTCCGTATTCGAGCTTACTTATTTTGTATATACAACATGTATTGAATACACTTTTTTACCAAATTTAAAATGTCATTTTTATTAATATGATTTGTCTCATTTTTCACACAGTTCCACATAATCTAGGTGTGATGATTTTGATTTCAATTAAACTTGAATTAATTTTGTTAAAACATGAAAACATGCTGTTAGAACAAATAATAACTTGGGGATACCATGATTTATGTGATTAAACTATAGTTTAAATCTCTTTAATTAATGTTGTTAGAACAAAGAATAACTTGATTATACCATGATTTATGT
The DNA here is from genome assembly GCA_009725065.1 of Utricularia reniformis. Taxonomy (NCBI): domain Eukaryota; kingdom Viridiplantae; phylum Streptophyta; class Magnoliopsida; order Lamiales; family Lentibulariaceae; genus Utricularia; species Utricularia reniformis. The sequence continues at coordinate 80,405 of RWGZ01001354.1, read as the reverse complement.
GATTAAACTATAGTTTAAATGCTTTTGGCACGATGTCACAATGTTATGACTTGTACAATAAATCCGTTTTCGAACTTACTTTTTTTGTAAATACAACATGTACTCGTGATGTTAGCGTTTATTTAGTTTGAATACACTTTTTTTTAACAAATTTAAAATGTTATTTGTATGAATATGATTTGTTTCATTTTTCACACAGTTCCACATAATCTAGGTTCGATGATTTTGATTTCAATTAATCTTGAATTGATGTTGTTAGAACAAAGAATAACTTGGTTATACCATGATTTATGTGATTAAACTATAGTTTAAATCTTTTGGCATGAAGTCACAATGTTATGACTTGTACGATCATTCCGTATTCGAACTTATTTTTTTTGTATATACAACATGTATTCGTGATGTTAGCGTTTATTTAGTTTGAATACACTTTTTTTTAACAAATTTAAAATGTTATTTGTATGAATATGATTTGTTTCATTTTTCACACAGTTCCACATAATCTAGGTTCGATGATTTTGATTTCAATTAATCTTGAATTGATGTTGTTAGAACAAAGAATAACTTGGTTATACCATGATTTATGTGATTAAACTATAGTTTAAATGCTTTTGGCTTGAAGTCACAATCTTATGACTTGTACGATCATTCCGTATTCGAGCTTACTTATTTTGTATATACAACATTTATTCGTGATTTTAGCGTTTATTCAGTTTGAATACACTTGGTTTTACCAAATTTACAACGTCATTTGTATGAATATCATTTTTCTCATTTTCTCATAGTTCTACATCTTCTACGTGTGATTATTATGATTTCAATTTAACTTGAATTAATTTTTTTAAAACATGAAAACATGTTGTTACAACAAATAATAACTTGGGCATACCATAATTTATGTGATTAAACTATAGTTTAAATCTTTTGGCATGAAGTCACAATGTTATGACTTGTACGATCATTCCGTGTTCGTGCTTACTTATTTTGTATATAAAACATGTATTCGTGATTTTAGCGTTTATTTAGTTTGAATACACTTGGTTTTACCAAATTTCAATGTCATTTGTATGAATATCATTTGGCTCATTTTCACATAGTTCTACATGTTCTACGTGTGATTAATATGATTTCAATTTACCATGAATTGATATTGTTAAACCATGAAAAAATGTTGTTAGAACAAATAATAACTTGGGCATACCATTATTTATGTGATTAAACTATAGTTTAAATGCTTTTGGCATGAAGTCACAATGTTATGACTTGTACGATCATTCCGTATTCGAGCTTACTTATTTTCTATATACAACATGTATTCGTGATGTTAGCGTTTATTTAGTTTGAATACACTTGGTTTTACCAAATTTACAATGTCATTTGTATGAATATGATTTGTCTTATTTTTCACACAGTTCCACATAATCTAGGTGTGATGATATTAATTTCAATTAAACTTTAATTGATGTTTTTAGAACAAAGAATAACTTGGTTATACCATGATTTATGTGATTAAACTATAGTTTAAATGCTTTTGGCATGAAGTCACAATGTTATGACTTGTACGATCATTCCGTATTCGAGCTTACTTATTTTCTATATACAACATGTATTCGTGATGTTAGCGTTTATTTAGTTTGAATACACTTGGTTTTACCAAATTTACAATGTCATTTGTATGAATATGATTTGTCTTATTTTTCACACAGTTCCACATAATCTAGGTGTGATGATTTTGATTTCAATTAAACTTTAATTGATGTTGTTAGAACAAAGAATAACTTGGTTATACCATGATTTATGTGATTAAACTATAGTTTAAATGCTTTTGGCATGAAGTCACAATGTTATGACTTGTACGATCATTCCGTATTCGAGCTTACTTATTTTGTATATACAACATGTATTCGTGATGTTAGCGTTTATTTAGTTTGAATACACTTGGTTTTACCAAATTTACAATGTCATTTGTATGAATATGATTTGTCTCATTTTTCACACAGTTCCACATAATCTAGATGTGATGATTTTGATTTCAATTAAACTTAAATTGATGTTGTTAGAACAAAGAATAACTTGGTTATACCATGATTTATGTGATTAAACTATAGTTTAAATGCTTTTGGCATGAAGTCACAATGTTATGACTTGTACGATCATTCCGTATTCGAGCTTACTTATTTTGTATATACAACATGTATTCGTGATGTTAGCGTTTATTTAGTTTGAATACACTTGGTTTTACCCAATTTACAATGTCATTTGTATGAATATCATTTGGCTCATTTTCACATAGTTCTACATGTTCTACGTGTGATTATTATGATATCAATCTAACTTGAATTGATTTTGTTAAAACATGAAAACATGTTGTTAGAACAAATAATAACTTGGGCATACCATGATTTATGTGATTAAACTATAGATTGAATCTTTTGGCATGAAGTCACAATGTTATGACTTGTACGATAATTCCGTATTCGAGCTTACTTATTTTGTATATACAAAATGTATTCGTGATGTTAGCGCTTATTTAGTTTGAATACACTTGGTTTTACCAAATTTACAATGTCATTTGTATGAATATGATTTGTCTCATTTTTCACACAGTTCCACATAATCTAGGTGTGATGATTTTGATTTCAATTAAACATTAAATGATGTTGTTAGATTAAAGAATAACTTGGTTATACCATGATTTATGTGATTAAACTATAGTTTAAATGCTTTTGGCATGAAGTCACAATGTTATGACTCGTACGATCATTACGAATTCGAATTAACTTTTTTTGTATATACAACATGTATTCGTGATGTTAGCGTTTATTTAGTTTGAATACACTTGGTTTTGCCAAACTTACAATGTCATTTGTATGAATATCATTTTTCTCATTTTTCACATCGTTCCACATGACCTAGGTGTGATGCTTTTGATTTCAATTAAACATGAATTGATATTGTTAAAACATGAAAACATGTTGTTAGAAGAAAGAATAGCTTGGTTATACCATGATTTATGTGATTAAACTATAGTTTAAATGCTTTTGGGATGAAGTCACAATCTTATGACTTGTACGATCATTCTGTATTCGAACTTACTTTTTTTGTATATACAACATGTATTCGTGATATTAGCGTTTATTTAGTTTGAATACACTTGGTTTTACCAAATTTACAATGTCATTTGTATGAATATCATTTGGCTCATTTTCACATAGTTCTACATGTTCCACGTGTGATTATTATGATTTCAATTTAACTTGAATTGATTTTGTTAAAACATGAAAACATGTTGTTAGAACAAATAATAACTTGGGTATAACATGATTTATGTGATTAAACTATAGTTTAAATCTTTTGGCATGAAGTCACAATGTTATGACTTGTACGATCATTCCGAATTCGAACTTACTTTTTTTGTATATACAACATGTATTCGTGAATTTAGCGTTTATTTAGCTTTAATACACTTGGTTTTTCCAAATTTACAATGTCATTTGTATGAATATCATTTGGCTCATTTTCACATAGTTCTACATGTTCCACGTGTGATTATTATGATTTCAATTTAACTTGAATTGATTTTGTTAAAACATGAAAACATGTTGTTAGAACAAATAATAACTTGGGCATACCATGATTTATGTGATTAAACTATAGATTAAATCTTTTGGCATGAAGTCACAATGTTATGACTTGTACGATCATTCCGTATTCGAGCTTACTTATTTTGTATATACAACATGTATTCGTGATGTTAGCGCTTATTTAGTTTGAATACACTTGGTTTTACCAAATTTACAATGTCAATTGTATGAATATCATTTGGCTCATTTTCACATAGTTCTACATGTTCCACATGTGATTATTATGATTTCAATTTAACTTGAATTGATTTTGTTAAAACATGAAAACATGTTGTTAGAACAAATAATAACTTGGGTATAACATGATTTATGTGATTAAACTATAGTTTAAATCTTTTGGCATGAAGTCACAATGTTATGACTTGTACGATCATTCCGAATTCGATCTTACTTTTTTTGTATATACAACATGTATTCGTGAATTTAGCGTTTATTTAGCTTTAATACACTTGGTTTTTCCAAATTTACAATGTCATTTGTATGAATATCATTTGGCTCATTTTCACATAGTTCCATATGTTCTAGGTGTCATGATTTTGATTTCAATTTAGCTTGAATTGATGTTTTAAAAACATGAAAACATGTTGTTAGAACACAGAATAACTTGGTTATAGCATAATTTATGTGATTAAACTATAGTTTAAATGCTTTTGACATGAAGTCACAATGTTATGACTTGTACGATCATTCCTTATTCGAACTTACTTTTTTTGTATATACAACATGTATTCGTGATATTAGCGTTTATTTAGTTTGAATACACCTTTTTTTACCAAATTTAAAATGTCATTTGTATGAATATGATTACTCTCATTTTTCACACAGTTCCACATAATCTAGGTGCGATGATTTTGATTTCAATTAATCTTGAATTGATGTTGTTAGAACAAAGAATAACTTGGTTATACCATGATTTATGTGATTAAACTATAGTTTAAATGCTTTTGGCATGAAGTCAGAATGTTATGACTTGTACGATCATTCCGTATTCGAGCTTACTTATTTTGTATATACAACATGTATTCGTGATGTTAGCGTTTATTTAGTTTGAATACATTTGGTTTTACCAAATTTACAATGTCATTTGTATGAATATAATTTGGCTCATTTTCACATATTTCTACATGTTCTACGTGAGATTATTGTGATTTCAATTTAACTTGAATTGATTTGGTTAAAACATGAAAACATGTTGTTAGAACAAATAATAACTTGGGTATACCATGATTTATGTGATTAAACTATAGTTTAAATGCTTTAGGCATGAAGTCGCAATGTTATGACTTGTACGATCATTCCGAATTCGAATTAACTTTTTTTGTATATGCACCATGTATTCGTGATGTTAGCGTTTATTTAGTTTGAATATACTTGGTTTTAACAAATTTACAATGTCATTTGTATGAATATGATTTGTCTCATTTTCACACAGTTCCACATAATCTAGGTGTTATGATTTTGATTTCAATTAAACTTTAATTGATGTTGTTAGAACAAAGAATAACTTGGTTATACCATGATTTATGTGATTAAAATATAGTTTAAATGCTTTAGGCATGAAGTCACAATGTTATGACTTGTACGATCATTCCGTATTCGAAGTTACTTTTTTTGTATATACAACATGTATTCGTGATTTTATCGTTTATTTAACTTGAATACACTTGGTTTTTCCAAATTTACAATGTCATTTGTATGAATATCATTTGGCTCATTTTCACATAGTTCCATATGTTCTAGGTGTGATGATTTTGATTTCAATTTAACTTGAATTGATGTTGTTAAAGCATGAAAACATGTTGTTAGAAGAAAGAATGACTTGGTTATACCATGATTTATGTGATTGAACTATAGTTTAAATGCTTTTGGCATGAAGTGACAATGTTATGACTTGTACGATCATTCCGAATTCGAACGTACTTTTTTTGTATATACAACATGTATTCGTGATTTTATCGTTTATTTAACTTGAATACACTTGGTTTTTCCAAATTTACAATGTCATTTGTATGAATATGATTTTTCTCATTTTTCACATAGTTCCACATAACCTAGGTGTGATGCTTTTGATTTCAATTAAACTTGAATTGATGTTGTTAAAGCATGAAAACATGTTGTTAGAAGAAAGAATAGCTTGGTTATACCATGATTTATGTGATTAAACTATTGTTTAAATGCTTTTTGCATGATGTCACAATCTTATGACTTGTACGATCATTCCATATTCGAAGTTACTTTTTTTGTATATACAACATGTATTCGTGATTTTATCGTTTATTTAACTTGAATACACTTGGTTTTACCAAATTTACAATGTCATTTGTATGAATATGATTTTTCTCATTTTTCACATAGTTCCACATAACCTAGGTGTTATGATTTTGATTTCAATTAAACTTTAATTGATGTTGTTAAAACATGAAAACATGTTGTTAGAACAAATAATAACTTGGGTATACCATGATTTATGTGATTAAACTATAGTTTAAATCTTTTGCATGAAGTCACAATGTTATGACTTGTACGATCATTCCGTATTCGAGTTTACTTATTTTGTATATACAACATGTATTCGTGATGTTAGCGTTTATTTAGTTTGAATATACTTGGTTTTAACAAATTTACAATGTCATTTGTATGAATATGATTTTTCTCATTTTTCACATAGTTCCACATAACCTAGGTGTGATGCTTTTGATTTCAATTAAACTTGAATTGATGTTGTTAAAGCATGAAAACATGTTGTTAGAAGAAAGAATAACTTGGTTATACCATGATTTATGTGATTAAACTATAGTTTAAATCTTTTGCATGAAGTCACAATGTTATGACTTGTACGATCATTCCGTATTCGAGTTTACTTATTTTGTATATACAACATGTATTCGTGATGTTAGCGTTTATTTAGTTTGAATATACTTGGTTTTAACAAATTTACAATGTCATTTGTATGAATATGATTTGTCTCATTTTTCACACAGTTCCACATAATCTAGGTGTGATGATTTTGATTTCAATTTAACTTGAATTGATGTTTTTAAAACATGAAAACATGTTGTTAGAACAAATAATAACTTGGGCATACCATGATTTATGTGATTAAACTATAGTTTAAATCTTTTGGCATGAAGTCACAATGTTATGACTTGTACGATCATTCCGTATTCGAGCTTACTTATTTTGTATATACAACATGTATTCGTGATGTTAGCGTTTATTTAGTTTGAATACACTTGGTTTTACCAAATTTACAATGTCATTTGTATGAATATCATTTGGCTCATTTTCACATAGTTCTACATGTTCTACGTGTGATTATTATGATTTCAATTTAACTTGAATTGATTTTGTTAAAACATGAAAACATGTTGTTAGAACAAATAATAACTTGGGCATACCATGATTTATGTGATTAAACTATAGTTTAAATCTTTTGGCATGAAGTCACAATGTTATGACTTGTACGATCATTCCGTATTCGAGCTTACTTATTTTGTATATACAACATGTATTCGTGATGTTAGCGTTTATTTAGTTTGAATACACTTGGTTTTACCAAATTTACAATGTCATTTGTATGAATATCATTTGGCTCATTTTCACATAGTTCTACATGTTCTACGTGTGATTATTATGATTTCAATTTAACTTGAATTGATTTTGTTAAAACATGAAAACATGTTGTTAGAACAAATAATAACTTGGGCATACCATGATTTATGTGATTAAACTATAGTTTAAATCTTTTGGCATGAAGTCACAATGTTATGACTTGTACGATCATTCCGTATTCGAGCTTACTTATTTTGTATATACAACATGTATTCGTGATGTTAGCGTTTATTTAGTTTGAATACACTTGGTTTTACCAAATTTACAATGTCATTTGTATGAATATCATTTGGCTCATTTTCACATAGTTCTACATGTTCTACGTGTGATTATTATGATTTCAATTTAACTTGAATTGATTTTGTTAAAACATGAAAACATGTTGTTAGAACAAAGAATAACTTGGGTATACCATGATTTATGTGATTAAACTATAGTTTAAATCTTTTGGCATGAAGTCACAATGTTATGACTTGTACGATCATTCCGTATTCGAGCTTACTTATTTTGTATATACAACATGTATTCGTGATGTTAGCGTTTATTTAGTTTGAATACACTTGGTTTTACCAAATTTACAATGTCATTTGTATGAATATAATTTGGCTCATTTTCACATAGTTCTACATGTTCTACGTGTGATTATTATGATTTCAATTTAACTTGAATTGATTTTGTTAAAACATGAAAACATGTTGTTAGAACAAAGAATAGCTTGGTTATACCATGATTTATGTGATTAAACTATAGTTTAAATGCTTTAGGCATGAAGTCACAATCTTATGACTTGTACGATCATTCCGAATTCGAATTAACTTTTTTTGTATATACACCATGTATTCGTGATGTTAGAGTTTATTTAGTTTGAATACAGTTGGTTTTACCAAATTTACAATGTCATTTGTATGAATATAATTTGGCTCATTTTCACATAGTTCTACATGTTCTACGTGTGATTATTATGATTTCAATTTAACTTGAATTGATTTTGTTAAAACATGAAAACATGTTGTTAGAACAAATAATAAATTGGGTATACAATGATTTATGTGATTAAACTATAGTTTAAATCTTTTGGCATGAAGTCACAATGTTATGACTTGTACGATCATTCCGAATTCGAATTAACTTTTTTTGTATATACACCATGTATTCGTGATGTTAGAGTTTATTTAGTTTGAATACACTTGGTTTTACCAAATTTACAATGTCATTTGTATGAATATAATTTGGCTCATTTTCACACAGTTCCACATAATCTAGGTGTGATTATTTTGATTTCAATTAAACTTTAATTGATGTTGTTAGAACAAAGAATAACTAGGTTATACCATGATTTATGTGATTAAACTATAGTTTAAATCTTTTGGCATGAAGTCACAATGTTATGACTTGTACGATCATTCCGTATTCGAGCTTACTTATTTTGTATATACAGCATGTATTCGTGATGTTAGCGTTTATTTAGTTTGAATACACTTGGTTTTAACAAATTTACAATGTTATTTGTATGAATATAATTTGTCTCATTTTTCACACAGTTCCACATAATCTAGGTGTGATTATTTTGATTTCAATTAAACTTTAATTGATGTTGTTAGAACAAAGAATAACTAGGTTATACCATGATTTATGTGATTAAACTATATTTTAAATGCTTTAGGCATGAAGTCACAATGTTATGACTTGTACGATCATTCCGAATTCGAATTAACTTTTTTTGTATATACACCATGTATTCGTGATGTTAGAGTTTATTTAGTTTGAATACAGTTGCTTTTACCAAATTTACAATGTCATTTGTATGAATATGATTTTTCTCATTTTTCACATAGTTCCACATAACCTAGGTGCGATGCTTTTAATTTCAATTTAACTTGAATTGATGTTGTTAAAACATGAAAACATGTTGTTAGAAGAAAGAATAGCTTGATTATACCATGATTTATGTGATTAAACTATAGTTTAAATGCTTTTGGCATGAAGTCACAATCTTATGACTTGTACCATCATTCCGTATTCGAACTTACTTTTTTTGTATATACAACATGTATTCGTGATTTTATCGTTTATTTAGCATGAATACACTTGGTTTTTCCAAATTTACAATGTCATTTGTTTGAATATCATTTGGCTCATTTTCACATAGTTCCATATGTTCTTGGTGTGTTTATTTTGATATCAATTTAACTTGAATTGATGTTTTTAAAACATGAAAACATGTTGTTAGAACAATGAATGACTTGGTTATACCATAATTTATGTGATTAAACTATAGTTTAAATCTTTTGGCATGAAGTCACAATGTTATGACTTGTACGATCATTCCGTATTCGAACTTACTTTTTTTGTATATACAACATGTATTCTTGATGTTACGTTTATTTAGTTTGAATACACTTTTTTTTACCAAATTTAAAATGTCATTTGTGTGAATATGATTTCTCTCATTTTTCACACAGTTCCACATGATCTAGGTGCGATGATTTTGATATCAATTAATCTTGAATGGATGTTGTTAGAACAAAGAATAACTTGGTTATAGCATGATTTGTGTGATTAAACTATAGTTTAAATGCTTTTGGCATGAAGTCACAATGTTATGACTTGTACGATCATTCCGTATTCGAGCTTACTTATTTTGTATATACAACATGTATTCGTGTTGTTAGCGTTTATTTAGTTTGAATACACTTGGTTTTACCAAATTTACAACGTCATTTGTATGAATATCATTTGGCTCATTATCACATAGTTCAACATGTTCTACGTGTGATTATTATGATTTCAATTTAACTTGAATTGATTTTGTTAAAACATGAAAACATGTTGTTCGAACAAATAATAAATTGGGTATACCATGATTTATGTGATTAAACTATAGTTTAAACCTTTTGGCATGAAGTCACAATGTTATGACTTGTACGATCATTCCGAATTCGAACTTACTTTTTTTGTATATACAACATGTATTCGTGATGTTAGCGTTTATTCAGTTTGAATACACTTGGTTTTAACAAATTTACAATGTCATTTGTATGAATATGATTTGTCTCATTTTTCACACAGTTCAACATAATCTAGGTGTGATTATCTTGATTTCAATTAAACTTTAATTGATGTTGTTAGAACAAAGAATAACTTGGTTATACCATGATTTATGTGATTATACTATAGTTTAAATGCTTTAGTCATGAAGTCACAATGTTATGACTTGTACGATCATTCCGAGTTCGAATTAGCTTTTTTTGTATATACACCATGTATTCGTGATGTTAGAGTTTATTTAGTTTGAATACACTTGGTTTTACCAAATTTACAATGTAATTTGTATGAATATGATTTTTCTCATTTTCCACATAGTTCCACATAAGCTAGGTGTGATGCTTTTGATTTTAATTAAACTTGAATTGATGTTGTTAAAACATGAAAACATGTTGTTAGAAGAAAGAATAGCTTGGTTATACCATGATTTATGTGATTAAACTATAGTTTAAATGCTTTTGGCATGAAGTCTCAATCTTATGACTTGTACGATCATTCCGTATTCGAACTTACTTTTTTTGTATATACAACATGTATTCGTGATGTTAGCGTTTATTTAGTTTGAATACACTTTTTTTTACCAAATTTAAAATGTCATTTGTATGAATATGAGTTGTCTCATTTTTCACACAGTTCCACATAATCTAGGTGCGATGATTTTGATTTCAATTAATCTTGAATTGATGTTGTTAGAACAAAGAATAACTTGGTTATACCATGATTTATGTGATTAAACTATAGTTTAAATGCTTTTGGCATGAAGTCCCAATGTTATGACTTGTACGATCATTCCGTATTCGAGTTTACTTATGTTGTATATATTGTTGTATTCGTGATGTTAGCGTTTATTTAGTTTGAATACACTTTTTTTTACCAAATTTAAAATGTCATTTGTATGAATATCATTTGGCTCATTTTCACATAGTTCCATATGTTCTAGGTGTGATGATTTTGATTTCAATTTAACTTGAATTGATGTTTTTAAAACATGAAAACATGTTGTTAGAAGAAAGAATAGCTTGGTTATACCATGATTTATGTGATTAAACTATAGTTTAAATGCTTTTTGCATGATGTCACAATCTTATGACTTGTACGATCATTCCGTACTCGAACTTACTTTTTTTGTATATACAACATGTATTCGTGATTTTATCGTTTATTTAACTTGAATACACTTGGTTTTTCCAAATTTACAATGTCATTTGTATGAATATCATTTGGCTCATTTTCACATAGTTCCATATGTTCTAGGTGTGATGATTTTGATTTCAATTTAACTTGAATTGATGTTTTTAAAACATGAAAACATGTTGTTAGAACAATGAATGACTTGGTTATACCATAATTTTTGTGATTAAACTATAGTTTAAATGCTTTTGGCATGAAGTGACAATGTTATGACTTGTACGATCATTCCGAATTCGAACTTACTTTTGGTGTATATACAACATGTATTCTTGATGTTAGCGTTTATTTAGTTTGAATACACTTTTTTTTACCAAATTTAAAATGTCATTTGTATTAATATGAGTTGTCTCATTTTTCACACAGTTCCACATAATCTAGGTGCGATGATTTTGATTCAATTAATCTTGAATTGATGTTTTTAGAAAAAACAATAACTTGGTTATACCATAATTTATGTGATTAAACTATAGTTTAAATGCTTTTGGCATGAAGTCACCATGTTATGACTTGTACGATCATTCCGAATTCGAATTAACTTATTTTGTATATACAACATGTATTCGTGATGTTAGCGTTTATTTAGTTTGAATACACTTGGTTTTACCAAATTTACAATGTCATTTGTATGAATATAATTTGGCTCATTTTCACATAGTTCTACATGTTCTACGTGTGATTATTATGATTTCAATTTAACTTGGATTAATTTTGTTAAAACATGAAAACATGTTGTTAGAACAAATAATAAATTGGGTATACAATGATTTATGTGATTAAACTATAGTTTAAATGCTTTTGGCATGAAGTCACAATGTTATGACTTGTACGATCATTCCGTATTCGAGTTTACTTATTTTGTATATAGAGCATGTATTCGTGATGTTAGCGTTTATTTAGTTTGAATACACTTTTTTTTACCAAATTTAAAATGTCATTTGTATGAATATGATTTGTCTCATTTTTCACACAGTTCCACATAATCTAGGTGCGATGATTTTGATTTCAATTAATCTTGAATTGATGTTGTTAGAACAAAGAATAACTTGGTTATACCATGATTTATGTGATTAAACTATAGTTTAAATGCTTTTGGCATGAAGTCCCAATGTTATGACTTGTACGATCATTCCGTATTCGAGTTTACTTATGTTGTATATATTGTTGTATTCGTGATGTTAGCGTTTATTTAGTTTGAATACACTTTTTTTTACCAAATTTAAAATGTCATTTGTATGAATATGATTTGTCTCATTTTTCACACAGTTCCACATGTTCTTGGTGTGATGATTTTCATTTCATATAAACTTGAATTGATGTTGTTAAAACATGAAAACATGTTGTTAGAACAAATAATAAATTGGGTATACAATGATTTATGTGATTAAACTATAGTTTAAATCTTTTGGCATNCACCACGTAAAACGACCGATCCAATTAAAGTGGACATAAATAAACTAAATATAACGTCTGGGACCGATGGTTACTACCTCTTAAGTGTCCCCGATCTTATACTTGTTAGTTTATTCTGAAGTTAAGACAAACTACTTCGTTAAGGTGAAACTTATTAGTTCACTACGAAGTTAGTTTAGTTGTACTTGTTCACTTCTGCGATTAAAAAATAAAACAAACAAAGCTAAAAGAAAAGGGAGGAAATTTTTTATTTAAATGAAGAAAGAAGGCAGATACAAAGTAATGTCTAGCTAATTTGCCCCTCTTCGGGGTCTTCTGCCTCGGTCCTTTCTTCATTGTTCCCTGCCTCGGGTTCCTGGGGTTCGGTCCGTTCGGCGAGCCGCCTTAACTCTTCCTCCTGATCGGCCACCTTCTGGTTGACCGCTTTCTCCATCTCATCAAAGAGATAAAAGAAATGGTCCTCCTCTAACACAGGCTCTTCCAAAGTTGGAATAACCTGGAACTTGCCATCCTTCTCTAGTGGCTCGATCACTTTCCATCGCTCGTCCGAAGGGGAAAGCCCGAAGGTCTGGATGATCTGCTCTCGCATATTGTCCAGATACTTCGCAGTGTAAACCCCGTGTATGTTGTCCGCTAAAGCGAACAGCAACGGGGACTGAGCGAACCCCAAAACCGCTTCCCGAACCGAAGCTTCAGACGAAGTGTGGGCCCTTGCCAACTCCTCGTCCAAGGCCGCCTTTTCCTCTTGGGCCCGAAGAAGAAGCTCGTTCAGCTTATTTCGCTTCTCCTGGGCCCGACCTTGGACTTGGTTTATTTCCTCATCCTTGGCCCGCAGCTGAGCCTCCAGTTCATTTATTCGTCCCTGAGCTGCTTCCCCCACCTTCTCTAGCTCAGTGACTTTATCTGCTAAGAGCGAGACCTCCGTCCCGGCCCTTAGCAGCTCATTGTCCAATCGGTCACGGTCCTCCCGTACCGTGACCAACTCCCCGTGCTTGATCTCAACTTGCCTTTTTGCAAGGTCAAGTTGTTCTTGGACTTTTTGGGATACAACGCCATCACCTTGGTATTTATCCATAGTGATGGCCGTTGTGAAAGCTTTCCTCAACATCTGCAAAACACAATACATGGTTAAGGATAAAGCTTCGGGCCTCCAAGTTAACTAAGAATTACCTTAGATGTGAGGTCAAGATAGCTTTCCATGATATCTTCTGCAGATACGTCCGCTTGGACGTTATCTGGATTCTGCTCCCCAAAAAGGCGGAACAAAGGCACTCCGCCAGGAGGACAACTTCCTCCCCTTGCTGAACCTGCTCAGCAGATCCAAAGCTCCCCAATCGGAGTTGGTCTTCGGGCCCTGCCCAGGTTCCTTCAAAACGATCCCCTTGTTGGGGACCGGAGCGGGACCTCCCTTCTTCAGGTTCTTCAGCTCCTGCGGAGGCTCGGCTTCGGCCACCCTCTTTCCTTTTCCCAAGGGGACCGGCGGCAGGGAGACGTTCGGCTTAAGCGGAGGACCGGGGAGAACCTTCTCCACGGGAACGGCTCCCTGCAGCAACAAAGTAATAGTTTTAGCGTTAATAAAGGAACTATTACCGATTTGATAAAGGCTGGATAAGCTCAAAGAACGAATCCGAGCCTTTATCACCTCCTCTACAACTCCAAATACCCGAAAGGCAGGCCCCTCTCCGCTTGAGGACTGCCCGGTGCAGCGAAGGGTCAATGTGCCCTTGCTGGTTGTTTGGACTGGGGGGTTCCCTGACCCCGAAGGGACCACCGTGCCCCCCGTTGCCGATTCACTTGCCTCGGCACTGCCCGATGCTTCCCTTTGTCCCTCAGAGGGACGGACCGAAGTAGCTGCCAGGCGTTTAAAACGGGCGCTCGGCATCGTCTTAGTTGAATCTACAAAACGGATACATAAGGATCAGGATTAAGTAAAACACAAGTACTAACTCATACCCGATCATTCTGATGGATCTGAATCTGAGCTAGAAGATAAAGCCCCCTTCGGGGCTGGGGCTCCGGTCCTACCCGCAACACCTATCTCTATTAATCTTCTCTCCCGAAGCAGATCTATTCGCTTAAGGCGTGCTTCGGGAGGGGGGAACAACGCAAGAGTGTTTGCGGTGTCCGTGCGAGAGGGGTTGAACCTGCTTCGGTCCAATTGCCCTATGCGTGGGTGTGTTATGCGTGGCCATACTTTCAACAGATCCTCTTGTGGAACTGTCATCCACACATAACAAACCTCCCACGCATGGAGGGACTCCTCCTTATCTACAATGGCGCACTCCTTGGTGCGCACCGCTATGTAGTATAACTTACGACACCCCAACAGACCTTTCCCCTTTTAGGGACCCAACCAAGAACAGGTTAAAGAAATGTTCTAGGGTTGGGGCCCGACGCTGTTGGTGACANCCAGAACTCATTACGAACTAAGATATTCCCTCCAACGGCATTCAGTGTTTAGAGATGGCCTTTTGTACCTGCGAAATCTGCCACAACGAAAGGAATGATAGTCAGCATATCAAAACATAAGATCGGTCCTCACTTAAGACGTTTTATGAGCCAAGCTTAACCGGTAAAACCTAAGGGACTTTAATAGAACCAAGGTTCGGCGAAAGCCTACAAAAACTCATAACTAACGCAAACCACGCCTACTCAATTACGTAATGATTCCAAGGACGGAATAAGAGTGACCCATACACCACGTAAAACGACCGATCCAATTAAAGTGGACATAAATAAACTAAATATAACGTCTGGGACCGATGGTTACTACCTCTTAAGTGTCCCCGATCTTATACTTGTTAGTTTATTCTGAAGTTGAGGCAAACTACTTCGTTAAGGTGAAACTTATTAGTTAACTACGAAGTTAGTTTAGTTGTACTTATTCACTTCTGCGATTAAAAAATAAAACAAACAAAGCTAAAAGAAAAGGGAGGAAATTTTTTATTTAAATGAAGAAAGAAGGCAGATACAAAGTAATGTCTAGCTAATTTGCCCCTCTTCGGGGTCTTCTGCCTCGGTCCTTTCTTCATTGTTCTCTGCCTCGGGTTCCTGGGGTTCGGTCCGTTCGGCGAGCCGCCTTAACTCTTCTTCCTGATCGGCCACCTTCTGGTTGACCGCTTTCTCCATCTCATCAAAGAGATAAAAGAAAGGGTCCTCCTCTAACACAGGCTCTTCCAAAGTTGTAATAACCTGGAACTTGCCATCCTTCTCTAGTGGCTCGATCACTTTCCATCGCTCGTCCGAAGGGGAAAGCCCGAAGGTCTGGATGATCTGCTCTCGCATGTTATCCAGATACTTCGCAGTATAAACCCCGTGTATGTTGTCCGCTAAGGCGAACAGCAACGGGGACTGAGCGAACCCCAAAACCGCTTCCCGAACCGAAGCTTCAGACGAAGTGCGGGCCCTTGCCAACTCCTCGTCCAAGGCCGCCTTTTCCTCTTGGGCCCGAAGAAGAAGCTCGTTCAGCTTATTTCGCTTCTCCTGGGCCCGACCTTGGACTTGGTTTATTTCCTCGTCCTTGGCCCGCAGCTGAGCCTCCAGTTCGTTTATTCGTCCCTGAGCTGCTTCCCCCACCTTCTCTAGCTCAGTGACTTTATCTGCTAAGAGCGAGACCTCCGTCCCGGCTCTTAGCAGCTCATTGTCCAATCGGTCACGGTCCTCCCGTACCGTGACCAACTCCCCGTGCTTGATCTCAACTTGCCTTTTTGCAAGGTCAAGTTGCTCTTGGACTTTCTGGGATACAACGCCATCGCCTTGGTATTTCTCCATGGTGATGGCCGTTGTGAAAGCTTTCCTCAACATCTGCAAAAGACAATACATGGTTAAGGATAAAGCTTCGGGCCTCAAGTTAACTAAGAATTACCTTAGATGTGAGGTCAAGGTAGCTTTCCATGATGTCTTCTGCAGATACGTCCGCTTGGACGTTATCTGGGTTCTGCTCCCCAAAAAGGCGGAAGTCCTTCACAAAGGCACTCCGCCAGGAGGACAGCTTCCTCTTCTTGCTGAACCTGCTCAGCATATCCAAAGCAACTCCCCAATCGGAGTTCGTCTTCGGGCCCTGCCCAGGTTCCTTCAAAACGATCCCCTTGTTGGGGACCGGAGCGTGACCTCTCTTCTTCAGCCTCTTCAGCTCCTGCGGAGGCTCTGCTTCGGCCACCCTCTTTCCTTTTCCCAAGGGGACCGGCGGCAGGGAGACGTTCGGCTTAAGCGGAGGACCGGGGAGAACCTTCTCCACGGGAACGGCTCCCTGCAGCAACAAAGTAATAGTCTTAGCGCTAATAAAGGAACTATTACCGATTTGATAAAGGCTGGATAAGCTCAAAGAACGAATCCGAGCCTTTATCACCTCCTCTACAACTCCAAATACCCGAAAGGCAGGCCCTTCTCCGCTTGAGGACTGCCCGGTGCAGCGAAGGGTCAATGTGCCCTTGCTGGTTGTTTGGACTGGGGGGTTCCCTGACCCCGAAGGGACCACCGTGCCCCCCGTTGCCGATTCACTTGCCTCGGCGCTGCCCGATGCTTCCCTTTGTCCCTCAGAGGGACGGACCGAAGTAGCTGCCATGCGTTTAAAACGGGCGCTCGGCATCGTCTCAGTTGAATCTGCAAAACGGATACATAAGGATCAGGATTAAGTAAAACACAAGTATTATCTCATACCCGATCCTTCTGATGGATCTGAATCTGAGCTAGAAGATAAAACCCCCTTCGGGGCTGGGGCTCCGGTCCTACCCGCAACACCTATATCTATTAATCTTCTCTCCCGAAGCAGATCTATTCGCTTAAGGCGTGCTTCGGGAGGGGGGAACAACGCAAGAGTGTTTGCGGTGTCCGTGCGAGAGGGGTTGAACCTGCTTCGGTCCAATTGCCCTATGCGTGGGTGTGTTATGCGTGGCCATACTTTCAACAGATCCTCTTGTGGAACTGTCATCCACACATAACAAACCTCCCACGCATGGAGGGACTCCTCCTTATCTACAATGGCGCACTCCTTGGTGCGCACCGCTATGTAGTATAACTTACGACACCCCAACAGACCTTTCCCCTTTTAGGGACCCAACCAAGAACAGGTTAAAGAAATGTTCTAGGGTTGGGGCCCGACGCTGTTGGTGACAATAAAAGATAAACGCTATAATATAGACATAACTGCCCGGGAATAACGCAAAAGTGGGGCAGTGGATCTCCCTAAGCACGGCCGCTACAAAAGGGTGCAGCGGAAAACGAAGCCCGCACCTTAAAGAGGCGTAGCTTACTGGAATAGCGGACGCCGGCACATTCATCTCCGCCGGAAGGAAACAGGGAACATCTTCCCGTCCCTTCCAGATAGAGTAATGTGCCGGGATTGAAAACCTAGACCTAAATTCCTCAATGTCTAACTCAGACATAGAGGGATAACGCGTTTTATGAGGAGCCATAAGCGTTTACCTTAGAAAGAAAAGGTTGAAAGGCGGTTTTTGACGAAACGGCGATTGAAGGCACAGAGCTTAAACTGCAAATTTCTTCTCGCGAAAATGACGATGAGAAGAAACAGTGCCCTAAATCCCGATTTAAATATTGATCTCTCAACCAATAGTGCGCTGCCACGTAACACTGTCACAAACTGTAACAGTACGGACCGCACTCATCACGCCTCTTAGACTTTCGAATATGAAGAGGCGCGGGCTGGGATATTAATATTTAAAGGATATCAGGGGTAAAAGGATAATTTAAACCTACGATTAGCAAATTCTGAACGTAACAAACCCATACACTAAGGCAAAGATCGGTCCCCTGGACTCTCACTATCTAGAGGTACGGTCCCCAGTCCTCATGAATGTGTAAACATCATGTGATCGGCCTTGTATCACCTCTGCGATTGGCAATCAAGCCCGAGGGGCTAGTGATGAGAACTCTAGGACCGGGTACCCTGTAATGGGTGAGGCCCGATAACTGTTGGGCCAGTTTAAATAATCAAAACGAATTCTCACAGCCCAATTACACCTTTAAGAAGACCGGCCCGATGTTCAACACGGAGGACCGAAGATAACCTTAGTAAAAATAAGCGTTATCTGCCAGCTGGCTCCGCGGTTCGGTCCGAACGGTTACAAAACGGTTACAGGCTCACGCGTTCCACGCTTCGGGCCCTGTCACGTTTATCATGCTTCGGGCCCGATCACGCAGACCACGCATCGGTCCCAGCCTCGTTTTACATCCTGCGATAACAACCTCTAACAAACTTGTCAGAGGCGGTTACAGGACGTGGATTACACTCGCCGGCAACTCTATAAATACAGGGCAGGACGAAGGAAAAGACAGGACCCTTGGGATGCAGAAGAACAGGCTGTTACGCTGCCGAATTCTTCCTGCTTTCTTTATCTCGTCATTTTCGTTAACCTGTTTGTATAAACTTCGATTCATTTCTTCAGTGAACAGGCTAAGAGCATAATCAGCTCTTAGTCGAGTGGTTTTCACCCCAATTCACGGGGTTTCCACTATAAATTGTCGTGCATTTACTTTGATTTTCTAGCTTTCAATCGTCTTCATATTTTAAAGAAATCAGAACCGAGTTCGTTGTTTGAACGAACCGGACGACTGTTGGTACCCCCTAAAAAGGGACCATAACAAAAGTAATTTCAACTGTTATGACGCCATTCACCATAGAAGAATTGATTTAGATATGGGTGAGAGCAATGCTTCTTTCACTCTCCGTCTTGTCTCACCACAACCATCCCCAAAAGAGCTAGCAGATGCAAGGAATTTGACTCATAGTTCGAGCTGATAATGGAAGCGATACAAGATGTTGATCTTTATTTCCAAGAAAGGATAGACGTCCACTGGTCATTCTTCTCTCTTTAAACTTCAAAATTTTTCTATGGCCAGTATACCGTCGGTACGCTGAAAATCTGGCGGCATCGATATTTTTACCGGTACGCGGTATCCGGGTCGGAACACGGTTGTTTCCAGGTTGACCCGAATAAAATAAAAATATTTAAAAAAATTTTTTTTACTAGGCGGTATACAAGTCATACCGGTCCGGATCGATACGAAATTCTAGACCGGTATGAAAACATTGTGGATATGGATGTTGCGTTGATGCATACAAGGAGTATGTTCATATTCGTGAATCTACTTCACTTGCTTGTCTTAGACATTTTGTGTCATATATTCACACAATGTATAATGCACAATATATGATACGTCTGACCATAAAGGATATCATGATTGTGTCATTTCCCTAAATCGAGTCTAGCTTATTTGGAGGTGTCAGGACTACACCCGATTGTGGGTGCTAGCAAACTCGCTAAACGTCACAGTAATGAAAACAATAATTTTAGAATACAACATAATAAGTGGACATGAGCCTCGCAAATCAAGTTTTGGGGAAAAACTCATTAACAAATAGTTAATCATAGTAAAGCGACAAAACAAATGCAAAAGAATTGATAACCTTGGAATTCAGAACCAGTCGACGAGCATCTCCCTACTCATATCAATGCCCATCTCTTCCTACAAAATATGTAAAGCGATCACGATCTAATAGCATAAACTTCAAATAAAACATGTCAACTTTTTTTGGAAAATCTTTTAGAAAATGATTCCTTAAAAGTCATCATTCCTCTCTCGTGGTTCCTTTAATTTATCTTGTCGGATTTTTACATGTCCGGTGACATTTCTCGCCCTTGCAGAACACTCCATGATGATAGGATCTCGATGAGGCATCGCCCGAATTTTTACATGTTCGAGAACATGTCTCGCCCGAGCTGACAACTCATTGAGGATTAGATCTCGACAAACCATCTTTGCATCTCCGATCTCGACATGTCCTACCTTATGGCTCACTTGTGCTAGTACAGTGCGAGACTCGTTCGTCCACCTTACCTGAATTTTAGCTAATCTTCCTTAGTTCTCACATTTCTTTTAATTCTCTAGGAGTTAAAGTGATCCTTTAAGTTATTTTACCATCCATCCCGCTTACATTATATGTTGCAGTAAACTTTGTAATGTTACCTACAATAGTCATGTTATTTGACGGTTCTCATCTTATCTAACTAATTTATATCATTCTTTAGTTACAATAGAATCACTATTAAATCATGGGTTTTAGGTCTCATTTTTCACTTTTATGTACTCTTCTCGCATGGTTTAGTCTTAAACTCACGTGGTTTTGTCTGCTTAAAGCGATTCGCACGTTTTGTAGCAAACTCATGCGGTTCGGCGAAGACCATGCGAATTGTGTAGTTTCGTACTAATGTAAGTCGTGAGGTTTTTTCATGTGTTCACGACCGAGTGGTTCTGTTCAGTTTCTCGCACGGTTTTTGTCAAGATTTTGTGGATGCGTTGTTTTTCTATGAAGTCGAGTGGTTTTGTCAAAACCATACGAAGAATACCTCGAGTCGTGGGATTTCACACGTTTCCACTGGAATGCCTTAGATGTGAAAAATATCTCCTTATTTTTAGAAAAACTTATGTTTAATTGCAATTTAATTCATCCTCCACCTCTCCACCTAGTTGATCATCCCTAACTCGTCACATCGTATTACCTTAGGTTTCTTCCTCTTTCAAAATTTTCGGGTCCTTACAAATTGCTAGCTTGGATTAAGAGCATGACTTTCTCGGCATGCTTGGAAGTATTGAAAATTTTTGGCATATATGCTTTGAAAGTAGAAAATTGGCATCTATGTTGTAAATGTCAATATGTTAGGGGAGACAAATGATACCTACAGTGATCCTAGAATTGGTCGCTTCATCGGATACATTAATTTTATATTCTTTTTTGTAATATCAAACAAAAATAATGATTTAAATGTTCTAAGTCAGTAAATAATCTTGTTTACAATATAAACTATTATTTTGCACATAGAATATATCTTGAATGTTCTCATTTCTGTCTCAAAATGAGAAAACATAAGTCTTTGTAACCCATCAAGAAAGTGCACAAAAAGATGCTTTAGCGAACTTTCGAAATATTACATGTTTGATTTGACATTATTACCACACCAGACTCATGTATGAGATCAACAAACTCTAGCAAATAACATATATTCATGAGTTATAGTGCATAATATTATTGTCGAAGATCAAGCACGCCTACCACTCTAGATCCAATAAAATACGAAGAAACTGACGACATGCAACAATCGCACTCTTAAGCTGAACAAGTTTGTCTATCATTTCAAGCATATCTCATACGATCTATTAGTTTTAGAGAAGTAAAAGCTCATCGATGACTTAAAGCTGATTTAATCGAGCTTTTCTCGGATAAGTTACGTAGTTTAAATTTTCATTGTATGTTTAGTATTATGATGTCGTCTACTATGAATAATATCATTCAAAATTGTTATGTAATATGTAATATGTAATATTATTCATTTTATGTTTAGTATTATGATGTCATCTACTATGAAAATGATTTTTTTTATTGTTGTGGAGACAATTTAAGTTGGAATGTCATTTGAAAACATGCGAAATTTTACGTAGAAAACTATGTGAGATAGGAAAAGCATGGTTCAGAGATGAAATGTTCTGGATCGGTTCACTATAATGGCTTAATACAATAGTTGCAAGAGAGGACACCAAAGATCCCGAGATGAAGAAATGGCTAGAGGAAACTAGAATAAGATTCAAGCCAAAAGCCGAATTCCCTTTTATCATCATGATCATGTACTTATAAATCCTCACATTATTGTTCGCTTAGAATGAATGTTAGACCCATGAAGACCGATAGCGTCCACCATGATGGCGTATACGTTGTAATTTTCTTCAATTTTCTTAAAACTCTCGTGCCCTGTTGACTCCTTCAAGCCCGCTCCAAGTTTGTAGGATCGTTAGGTTCTACAACTTGTAGCCCGACTCCATCGGTCACGGGAACAGTTCTATTACTGGAAACTTTCCCTTGCTTGTTTACCGTTCCTAGGTCGGGCCAATTGTAGTTCATGCATGTATTTCTTAGGTGAGGCTCATCTATTTCTAGCACTGTTCATATCGTGTCTTGCCAAATCTTGGGCCAGGCTAATTTACTCACACCCGATCCCGATATCTCGTTGAGCCTTCATCTTGGCTTCTTTAATGATTTTACAAGAAAAAAATATGTTAGTTTTTATAAATATATTATTTATAAACTTTTAGCTATTTATAAATCTAAAATAAATATTTATCAATAAATGTATAGTGAATACAATTGTTTGTGTGTTGATTTAAGACATATCTATAAAAATCATTAACATTGATATAAAAGTGTTTATTAGTCTAATTTCCTTTCATTTTATTATCTGTACATTTAATAATCAATTTTCTTAAAGAAAATGTGGAAATGAAAATTGCTATTATTTATGTTTTAAGCTATGCGGCACCGACTCGGTACGACTTAACTCGACTTGACACGACCCGACAAGAGTATAAGCGTTGGATTTTCGACTCGGTTCGAATTATTAAATAAAAGCAATTTAAAAAAATAATTGTTATAATTTGTAGAAAGTTGCATAAACTCCAAATTTAAAACTACAAATATTTATCAATTCATTATATAAGAAAATTTAACTTATAAAAAATGAATATCGTTTGTCGATTCTACTATCTCCCAAAAAACAACTACTTTCGGTCCATCATCGATTGCACGTAGAATTCACAAGTAGATCGACAACATAAGAAAGTCGTGAAAGCACATAATATATGTATCCGATGAAGAAAAAATCAAATTATGGAAGAAATCAAAACGACATCGTTTTTTGACAAGAGTTGGAGCGAGTCACAGAGTCCGACTTGATCCGACACGAAAGAATGTGAAAAATTGAAGAGTCGGTGCCACAGAGGTTTTAAGGATGGGCACATGTCTCGACCGATAGGTTACTGGTGGAACATATTGAACCGTACGAGTAGATCCAATGAATTATGAAATTTACTTCTTGCCTCAACCAATTTTTACCATTGATTGCATATAGGTATATTAAACCAATATTTTAATTTCAGAATTTATCATAAAAATAAATTTTCTAGAAAACTCGAAATGTTGAGAAAATTTCATTTAAAATATTTGAAATATAAATTCACAAATCAACTTGATTTTTTTAATGAATAAATTAAATATTTTTTTCATTATTTTCTTGTTAATTGCAAATACAATCGTAAATTAAAAATTTCAAATTAAAATTGATTATTTTAAATCAATATTTATATATAAGAAATTATTACTTAATTCAAGTTAATATTTAGAAATACTAAAATATTAAATAACTCATTGTCAAAAAATCGAATATCTCGTCAAATTTTAATCGAAATTAATTTTATTATAATTTAGATTAAAATTTCACAAAAAATAAGATATGAATATTTAGATACTACAAGTTACAACGATTTGTTTAGGATGATGGTGGAAACTCAGATACGGTGAACGTAATTTTCAAAAACGCGATTTTTCAAAACATAATACAAATCGCGTTGCGTTAAACCTCATTTTTTTGCGTTTTCGTCACCACTGCTAATAGCATCTAATATCCCAATGTGATTTTGTAAAAGACTAAAATATCCTTATTAATTCTGAAATATCGAATGAGTATCATCCGGTAATACGTTTTAGGGTCATATCACGGGTTTTTCGTCCAACCCTATTAAAATAAAATATTATCATTTAATTTTTTTAAGTAAAAAAAAATTATTAAATAATATGAAAACATTGTATTTATCTCATTACGACATAATATCTCGTTCTTAAATATTTTTCCTATGATTTTTTGTTTTTTGTTTATCTCAATAAATAACGATTTTTTCTATAGTTTGAATGTCAAGAAATAGAAATTGATTAATTTGAGTAAATTATATTTTCTTGATTTTAAAGATAAATATGTACTTTTATTAAAATAATTTTATTATAAATGTATTTAATTCACCACAATTTATCTCAATACACAATAAAACCATTCACATAATTTTGTGAAGGCATTCTCACAAAATAAAACCATTGAAGGCTTATTATATCAATAAACAAGGAAATCGAAGTAAGATACATTGTCCACTAATGGGTTGACACGTAGAGCATAAATTCCGGGTCGGATTCCAGACCCGCCATTGTTTCTGCACCCAAAACAACTTCCAAATCTACTCCTCCGTCACGGCCGGGGAACGCCGACATCATACCGTCAAATTTATTCGCTCGGCCGCTTCGTATAGCGATTGGTCTCCCCCATCCGAAATCGTTATCATACATCGGGAATCGTGGTGAGCTTCCGATCATGATCGTTGCGCCGTCGGGATTTTCTAACCGGAGGCATTCCGGCTGTCGCACCCAATCGACGATTTTCTTTCGGACGGCTGCGTCGTCGTGTGACTCAACGATTTTGTTAATCTGGATCGCGCACCATTGTATTCCGTTATTGAGGACCTCTTCGGCAGAGGCGGCGATGGAAATAGACTGAATTGCGATTCCAAAATAGAGGGGATTTAGGTTTGGTTTGATTCGATTGCGGCAGTTGACGGCGAAGTGGAACGTCGTCGTTTTGTATGGAGGTAGCTTTCTTGCCCGAGTGACTCCCCGCCAAAGAATAGCAGAGAGGATTTGAAACGAGGAGATTTTAGCCGGCGGTTTTGAATTTGACTCCGGCGAGTAACTGTTTTTGTTGAAATGAGTTTTTAGCTTCGCGATTGTTTCTGTTGTGAAATTGAAAATCTTCTCTCTAACTCCGGCGTCATAAGTGGGTTTTAACGGCGGCGGTTTCAGCACCACCGGCGAGTGAAAGATCGAATCACAACAGAAATCAGGGACTCCTGAAATCCTCTTCACTCCACGGCTGAAATCAGCAAACGAATTGAAGAAATTCCAGAAGGAACTTCCATCCAAAACAGCGTGATTCGCAGCACAAGCAATGAAAACGCCGTCAGCTAGATCCGTTACCTGTACAGTAAGAATAGGTTTAAAAAGCCCTTCATGGGACACCGCCCCGTTCATCGGAAAACATCCTTTCACCANAAGGATGGGCACATGTCTTGACCGATAGGTTACTGGTGGAACATATTGAACCCGTACGAGTAGATCCAATGAATTATGAAATTTACTTCTTGCCACAACCAATTTTTACCATTGATTGCATATAGGTATATTAAACCAATATTTTAATTTCAGAATTTATCATAAAAATAAATTTTCTAGAAAACTCTAAATGTTGAGAAAATTTCATTCAAAATATTTGAAATATAAATTCACAAATCAACTTGATTTTTTAATGAGTAAATTAAATATTTTTTTCATTATTTTCTTGTTAATTGCAAATACAATCGTAAATTAAAAATTTCAAATTAAAATTGATTATTTTAAATCAATATTTATATATAAGAAATTATTACTTAATTCAAGTTAATATTTAGAAATACTAAAATATTAAATAACTCATTGTCAAAAAATTGAATATCTCGTCAAATTTTAATCGAAATTAATTTAATTTTAATTTAGATTAAAATTTCACAAAAAATAAGATATGAATATTTAGATACTACAAGTTACAACGATTTGTTTGGGATGATGGTGGAAACTCATATACAATGAACGTAATTTTCAAAAACGCGATTTTTCAAAACATAACACAAATCGCATTGCGTTAAACCTCATTTTTTTGCGTTTTCGTCACCACTGCTAATAGCATCTAATATCTCAATGCGATTTTGTAAAAACTAAAATACCCTTATTAATTCTGAAATATCGAATGAGTATCATCCGGTAATACGTTTTAGGGTCATATCACGGGTTTTTCGTCCAACCCTATTAAAATAAAATATTATCATTTAATTTTTTTAAGCAAAAAAAATTATTAAATAATATAAAAACATTGCATTTATCTCATTACGACATAATATCTCGTTCTCAAATATTTTTCCTATGATTTTTTGTTTTTTGTTTATCTTAATAAATAACGATTTTATCTATTGTTTGAATGTCAAGAAATAGAAATTGATTAATTTGAGTAAATTATATTTTCTTGATTTTAAAGATAAATATGTACTTTTATTAAAATAATTTTATTATAAATGTATTTAATTCACCACAATTTATCTCAATACACAATAAAACCATTCACATAATTTTGTGAAGGCATTCTCACAAAATAAAACCATTGAAGGCTTATTATATCAATAAACAAGGAAATCGAAGTAAGATACATTGTCCACTAATGGGTTGACACGTAGAGCATAAATTCCGGGTCGGATTCCAGACCCGCCATTGTTTCTGCACCCAAAACAACTTCCAAATCTACTCCTCCGTCACGGCCGGGGAACGCCGACATCATACCGTCAAATTTATTCGCTCGGCCGCTTCGTATAGCGATTGGTCTCCCCCATCCGAAATCGTTATCATACATCGGGAATCGTGGTGAGCTTCCGATCATGATCGTTGCGCCGTCGGGATTTTCTAACCGGAGGCATTCCGGCTGTCGCACCCAATCGACGATTTTCTTTCGGACGGCTGCGTCGTCGTGTGACTCAACGATTTTGTTAATCTGGATCGCGCACCATTGTATTCCGTTATTGAGGACCTCTTCGGCAGAGGCGGCGATGGAAATAGACTGAATTGCGATTCCAAAATAGAGGGGATTTAGGTTTGGTTTGATTCGATTGCGGCAGTTGACGGCGAAGTGGAACGTCGTCGTTTTGTATGGAGGTAGCTTTCTTGCCCGAGTGACTCCCCGCCAAAGAATAGCAGAGAGGATTTGAAACGAGGAGATTTTAGCCGGCGGTTTTGAATTTGACTCCGGCGAGTAACTGTTTTTGTTGAAATGAGTTTTTAGCTTCGCGATTGTTTCTGTTGTGAAATTGAAAATCTTCTCTCTAACTCCGGCGTCATAAGTGGGTTTTAACGGCGGCGGTTTCAGCACCACCGGCGAGTGAAAGATCGAATCACAACAGAAATCAGGGACTCCTGAAATCCTCTTCACTCCACGGCTGAAATCAGCAAACGAATTGAAGAAATTCCAGAAGGAACTTCCATCCAAAACAGCGTGATTCGCAGCACAAGCAATGAAAACGCCGTCAGCTAGATCCGTTACCTGTACAGTAAGAATAGGTTTAAAAAGCCCTTCATGGGACACCGCCCCGTTCATCGGAAAACATCCTTTCACCAACTCCGGCACGTCTCCGTTAACAGAACCCAGTAAATCCGCAACATGTAAACAAGACCCATCTGCGTGAATAAAGTCAGCACCGGCGTCATTACAAGTAATGTTAATAACTCCGTCGGAGTCGAGTGTGAGAACACCGGCGAGAGGCGGGAAACGGGCGAGCGCCAGAGACAGGGCGGCTTTCAGCTTGTTGATGAGCTCCGATATGGGAAGCGGCGGCGATGAGAACAAGTTTCCTTTCTGAATGTAGTTGCAGTTAAGGGCTTCAAGACCGGAAACGGAGAGCTTTAGATCTCCGATGGTGGATTTCTCTTTAGGATAAACCTTGCATTGTGAGATCACAGTAAAGATCTGCGGTGCCATTTGAATAATTCTCGCAGTGCGAAGTTAAACGAAGATACCATTTTTAAAGTATATTTTTATGTGGATACTGATTTATGTGGATAATGATTTAAGTATTAATATTTTTATCAAATTTTATTTATTAAATCATTATGTTTTAATATGGAAAATAATATAAATGTATTTTGCTAAAACAATTAAAATCAACAAATTATTTATTAAATCTCTACATTTTTATGCAAAAAATGACAAAATACATTTTGCCAAAACTAATTAAATCAAAATTATTAAATCTCAATAATTTTTATGTGAAATTTGACATAAATTTATGTTGCTAAAACCATTCCAATAAAAAATTATTTTTAAAAATTTCACCTTTTTACGCTAATAATGACGATTTTTTTTTTGCGAAATAATTTCAATTTTTTTTATTAAATCTATACATTTTTTATGTGGAAAATAAGATAAATGGATTTTGCTAAAACTATTCAAATCAAAATTTATTTATTAAATAGCAACATAATTATGCAGAAAATGATATAATTTGTTTTTGCCAAAACCATTTATAACGAAATTTAATATTAAATCTATTATTTTTTTATGTGGAAAATTATATAAATACTTTTGCAAAAATAATCAAGTCAAATTTATTTATTATTTCTCTATTTTTAATTTGGAAATAAAATAAATGGATTTTGCTAAAACCATTTAAATCAAAATATATTTATTAAAACTAAACATTATTATGCAGAAAATGACATAATTTTTTTTTGCCAAAACCATTTATGTCAAAATTTATTTATTAAATCTCTATTTTTAATTTAGAAATAAAATAAATGGATTTTTGCTAAAACCATTTATATCATAATTTATTTATTAATAAATCTTTATGTGGAAACTAATATAAATACTTTCTCAAAAAATAATCAAATTCAAATTTATTAATTAAATCGCTACGTTTTTTATGTGGAAAATAAGATATTAATTTAAAATGGATTTTGCTAAAATCATTCAAATCATTATTGTTTTATTAAATTTCAACAGTATTATGCATAACCATTTAAATAAATATTTATTTATTAAATCTCTATGTTTTTTGTGGAAATAACATAAATGAATTATACTAAAACCATTCAAATCAAAATTTATTCATTAAATCTATAAATTTTTTATATGTAAAATAACAAAAATGACTTTTACCTAAATTAATTCAAATCAAAATTTATTTATTAAAATTCAATGTTTTTATGTTGAAAATGGGATAAATTGTTTATTTTCCAAACTATTTAAATCAAAATTTATTTATTATTTCTCTACGTTTTTCATGTGAAAAATAACACAAATGACTTTCCCAAATACTATTCAAATCTAAATTTATTTATTAAATCTCAACGTTTTTATATGGAAATTAATATAAATTATTTTTGCCAAATGCATTTAAATAAAATTATTTATTATATATCTACATTTTTATATGAAAACTAACATAAATGACTTTGGCAAAAAAATATTCAAATCAAATTTTATTTATTAAAATTCTACATTTTTTATAAGGTAAATGACATAAATGCATTTCACTAAATCAAATCAGGGTGACGTTTGCCGGTAACCCTCCAACTTTCGCGTGGTGTAAAGGGCATGCCCTCCAAGTTACGAAATTGCAAATATGACACCTCAAGTTACCAAAAATATGCAAATATGACACTTCAAGTTAATAAAAATACGCATATATGACCCTCCAACTTTAATTAAATGCATGTACGACACCTCAAGTAAACAATATCGTTTAATATTGACCCTCTACGACATTGTTATTGTTTTACGTCCAGATGCACATTTCTCGAACTTGAAGTATCAATTTTGTATAATTTTTCGTATAAAAGACTTATTTGCATAATTTGTAAACATTGACAACTAATACTGCGAACGAAAAATGTTTACAAACTTAACGGAAAATCATGTGTTAAATACCAGGGGTAAAAAACAAATGGTTTTGATAACTTGATGGGTCATTCCTGTAATTTCATAAGTTGGAAGATATAACATTTACACAACTCGTAAGTTAGGGGTTATTTATGCAATTTTCCCTTTCATTAAAACCATTAAGTCAATTTATTTATTAAATCTCAACCTTTTTACGTGGAAAACCATTTAAATCAAAAATGTATTTAATAATTCTCTACATTTTTATGTGAAAAAATAAAATGACTATTTCTGAAAACTATTCAAATCAAAATTTATTTATTAAATGTGAGAAATGACATAAACCATTCAAATCAAAATTTATTTATTAAATCTCTATGTTTTATGTGGAAAATAATTTAAATTGTTTTACCAAAACCATTTAAATAAAAATTTGTTTTTTAAAAAAAATAAAAAAATCTAAGTAATGTCAAACTAAAATGAAATCTCAACCATTTTTGTCAGAATATTATATTTTAAATAATTAATCAATCATTTCAAACAACTACTTTTAAAAATATAATATCATAAGAATTATAATTTAACCATTTTATAGTGATAGGTTTTATGGTTTTGGTTTAAATTTAGAATTTAGTATAATCCATAATATTTAATTTACTTACCTATTATTTTGTAACAACAAGATTTGATGCTATGCAATTTAAAATTTCAATTTTCATTTAAATGCGAAATATATATATATATATAATTAAATTAATTATGGAAAAAAACTATGAATCCGAGTCACACATTCGGGTATGAAACTATTGGTTCAATCGATTAACCAACCTAACCAATTTGTGGTTAATAGGTCAATTTTCGGGCTAGACGAAAATTCCCAACAAGGGGTAGTAGTGGTAGGGGTGGGTGCAATTTGCAATAGGTGACGAAAATGAAACATCATAATGTTTGATTTATATCATTTTACCTACTAGAAAATGCAATCGAAGCAATCTAGGGTCTACGTTGGAAGAAACAAAGTTGGAAAAATGGAAGACACTTATTGGCATAGATTATATCGCAATGTGCTTGTGATCATAATTATCGTTATTGAAGAAGATGACACATACTTTCATCGATCAGATGACTACCCATAGAATGACGAAGGTCATGTCAAACATGTACGAGAGGATGCAAGTAACATAAAATGTATATGGTGACGATTGTGGGCAATTTTGCTAAATGGCCGTCTGCAAAAGTTTTATTTGTAATATTACATCATTTTTTAAAACATTTGTTAAGTAACCTATTTTGTAAAAGTGTTGGTCAAATAGCACACCTACATAAGAAGAGAACAATTTGTATAGTTTTATTAAAAAATAAAATATAATATACCAAATAATAATTTTAAATATCAAATAAATTTTTAATTTATTTCTAATAAATAAGATTATAAAATCGACTCGTTTAATGGTTTCAACCGATCGATTATTCATTTTTTCTCGATTGATCGCATTTTTTAATTTAGAAAATAGAATAACAAATGTCATTAGCTATTAATTAAAATTTAAGAGTAATTCACTCGTTAAGTTAAATTTTTAATCGATTTATTGCGTAATAAAACGATTATAATACATTATCTATAACGAAATCATAATCTAATCAAATACATATTTTTGGAATTACAAAATACGAATATAAAATCGATTATTCGGTTTTTCTCGATCGAATGTATATCTTAGTTTAGAAAAAAGAATAACAAATGTCTTAAACTATTAATCAAAATTTAAGAATTCTTTACTCGTCAAGTTAAATTATTAGTGATTTATTGCATAATAAAAACGATTATAACGCATAACCTGTTGACTCGGCTGTTGGACAGAATTAAAAGAAAGAAAGGTATAACGAATCCGGAAATGGAATTTTTGAGAGAATCGCTTCGGGGATCCGAAATAAAAAAGAGAGGTTCATAATCTATAGCAGAATCATAATCGAATAAAATACATGTTTTCTAAATTACGAAGTACGATAATAAAATCGATCGGTTTAGTGGCTTCATCCGATCGATTATTCGGTTTTTCTAGTTAAATGTATTTCTACGTTTAGAAAAAAGAATAAAAATTGCCGGTAACTATTAATCAAAATTTAAGAGTGCTCTACTTATCATATTAAATTATTAGTGATTTATTGCGTAATAAGACTATTATAATGCATAATCTATAATTGAGAAAATATGTTTTTGATTTGATTATGATTCTGTTATATATTATGCATTATAACATTTTATTACAAAATAAATCACTAATAATTTAACTTTCCGAGTTAATAAATTTTAAATTTTGATTAACGGTTAATGGTATTTGTTATTCTACTTTCTAAACTTAGAAGTGCATTTGATCGAGAAAAACCGAATAATCGACCGGTTGAAACCACTAACCTTTCGATTTTGTAATCGTATTTTGTAATTCAAGAAATATATATTTTATTTAATAATTATTACATTATAATCGTTTATTATGCAATAAATCGATTACAAATTTAATTTGATGAGTGACTCGTAATTAAATTTTGATTAATAGTTATGAACATTTATTATACTAATTTCTAAATTAAGAAATGCGACCAATCCAGAAAAACCAAATAATCGACCGGTTGAAACCACTAAGCGAGTCGATTTTATACATATATTTTGTAATTCAGAAAATATGTATTTGATATAATTATGATTTTGTTATAGATATGCATTATAATTGTTTTTATTACACAATAAATCACTAATTTTTACTTGCCAAGTGAAGGAATATTACATTTTGATAATAGTTAACTACATTTGTTATTCTATTTTCTAATTGAGAAAAACTAAATAATCGATCGGATGAAACCACTAAATCGATCGGTTTTATACTCGTATTTTGTAATTCATAAAATACGTATTTTATTTCATTATGATTCCATTATAGATTATGCGTTATAATTGTTTTTATTACGCAATAAATCACTAATAATTTAACTTGCAATGACTCTTAAATTTTGATTATTAGTTAATGATATTTGTTATTCTATTTTCTAAACTAAGAAATGCATTCGATCGAGAAAAAACCAAATAATCGACTTATTCAACCACTAAACCGGTCGGTTTTATAATCGTATTTTGTAATTCAGAAAATACGTATATTATTCGATTATAATTCCATTATAGATTATGCGTTATAATCGTTTTTATTACTCAATAAACCACTAATAATTTAACTTGACGAGTGAATAACTCATAAATTTTGATTAATAGTTTATGATATTTGTTATTCTTTTTTCTAAACTAAGAAATACTTCGATCGAGAAAAACCGAATAATCGATTAGTTGAAATCACTAAACCGATCAATTTTATATTCGTATTTTGTAATTCAGAAATTACGTATTTGATTAGATTATGATTCTGATCTAGTCTAAAAATATGTTGGGTATTTATTTTTAGATCAGTCTATTTATAATTTACTCGAAATTAGATTGTTGTGAGGACACGAGCGATATACGAAGTTGGGCCCACAATGTGTGAGCTTACGTCCTCGGGAGAGCAAAGCTCTACCTTGGTTTCCACTATAATAATCAAGCGGTACAAGTACAATGAGGTCATAATGATAATACGGGCAAAAACGGTTCGAGAAATGATCAAATCTGCAGTCGCGTTCCACTGGGCGCGAGTGAACAGTGTCAGTTGCGTTCGACTAGACGCGAGTGAACAGTGTCAGTCACGTTCGACTGGACGCGAGTGAACAGTATCAGTTACGTTCGATTGGACGCGAGTGAACAGTACAGGCAGGCAGCTCTGCTTTCGCGTTCGATTGGTCGCGACTAGGCAAGACTGGGCGCGGCTCTGCGCAACTGGACGCAGCTAGGCGCGGTTGGGCGCGGCTGGGCGCGACTGGACGCGACCAGGCACGATTGGGCGCGGCTGGACGCGTTTGGACGCGAGTCGGAGGTAAAGTTCCGCCTTGGGAAGAGTGATCAAAGTCTGAATCCGGCCAAGTGTGCCGGACCTTGTATTTATAGAGAAATCCAGCCCAAAACCCACTCACTTGAGCCCATAAGCCTAGTTTACTTCACTTGGCCCAAAATAATTAAATATTCCTAATTATAATATAATAAATGCCATGTTGATCCCGAAGCTTTGGGAACCAATGCGGACAAGATATTAGTCGGAAATGCGATCAGAAAATTCCCGAGAACCTCGTATGTCAGTTCTTTGCCTTCAGATAGCGAATACACAGCCACATAACATCATTGCACCCGACCGGTGCGCTCCCGGGTGGCAAATTACGAAAATACCCCTGGCCCCGTACGGGGCTGAAATGACCCGAAACATCTCAAAATGATTACAGAAACTTTATACGGGGCCCAGCGAGCTAGAATTGCGAAAATACCACTTGAGAATGTCATCCGATAAAAATATGAAAATACCAATAACCACGTCGGATGAGCCCCCGGGTAAGGATAAACACAAGAGAATATACCTGGGTAATATCAGATTCCATTATAGATAATGCATTATAATTGTTTTATTACGCAATAAATCAATTAAAAATTTAACTTGACGAGTGAATTACTCTTAAATTTTGATTGATAGTTCATGACATTTGTTATTTTGTTTTCTAAATTAAAAAATGCGATCGATCAAGAAACACGATAATCGATTGGTTGAAAACATTAAACTAGTCGATTTTATAATCTTATTTTATTAGAAATAAATAAATAAAATTATTTGTTATTTAAAATTATAATTTGGTATATTGTATTTTATTTTTAATAAAACTATATAAATTGTTTTATTTCTCTTTTACTATTTGACTAACACTTTTACAAAATATGTTATTTAACAAATGCTTTAAAAATGATGCTATTTGACAAATAAAACTTCTGAAAACAGCCATTTATTAAATCTGAATTCTATATAATAAATACAATACATTGGAGAATAACCTTGTAGTCCATCCGGTTAAGAGGCTTAAAGCTCCTAAAAGTTGCCAAGGCTCGAACACGGGTGGTCGTGAAAATAACTTTAATATCTAACCATTAAACTTTCCATTAATAAAAATACAATACATTGGAATAATGATTAAGCATTATTGATCTATTCTCTTAATTAAACAAGTATATTCTATAATTCTTTAAATTTATTTTCAAATGAGAAAATGATGATTTTAGTTTCTAATTTTCATATTTGTAGCATATTTGGTTCAATTGTATATTTAGTTCTTAAATTTTAAGTTTTTTATGAAGTTGATACTCTAAATTCACAATATTTGGTAAATCAGATTCTCAAAATTACAAAATCGTTCTTCAAAATTTGATCGATGATCTCAATTGTCAAAATAGGCAACTTTGAAAACCAATTATATATAAACTATGCATTAGATATTGATTTTGCTATATCGGAACAAATTTAACTCATTCACATTCATGTGTAGATCGATCGATATTTAATGACATTAAACATAGGGTTTGTTTGGAACTCCAATGAAAGTGCGGTGAGGTGCGATACGATCTCAAGATCGTGATATTTGTATGGTACGCAAAATATAAGCTTAATTGCGATGTGATAATCGTTAAAAAATCACGATTTCACCACAGCTGTTAAAACCAACTGTGGCCTTATCGTGATTTTGGAAAAGACAAATTTATCATTACTTTTAATAATTATAATATTATTATATTTATTATTATTTATATATAAGGGTATATTAGTATTTTTATATAAATCACGATCATAATATCACAATTTTACCAAACATATTTAAAATTTCACGATCATGATATCGCACCACATCTACCACACCTCACCACATCTCACCACACAGGAATTTTGAAAAGCAAAACCAAAGAAACCCATAATCATTAGTCAAAATATGAAAAAGAACAAATTGCATTGTGACTTAATTAAAAAATAAGTCTTTTGAATTTGTTAATATTGATTAAGCTTCTTTATTACTGTTAATGGCCATGAATCAGCATTGCGGGAGATCACTTGGAGGAGGAAGAATTGATTCATTTTGCCCTTTCCCATTTTCAACTAAAAACGCCATTTTCAAACCCCAAGTTGTATGCACTTCCAGATGGGAATGCAAGAACCAAATCCCTACAATCAACACAATGAAGCTTCAATTTTAATGGAGGATTTAGAAGAATTTTGTACCTGAATCTTATCCATTGGTAGGCACGCTTATTGTGTTTCTCTCTACCGGAACAATGAGATTGAAATTGCTCGTAATTACCTACTCCTTTTCCAACAACGTAGAAATCGAAGCCATGTATATGCGTGGGATGGCTCTCTGGTGCGATCATCGATGTCCCTTGAAACACGATCTGAACCGTGGAATTGTACGCCAATTTGTAGAGCTTTGTGCCATTATTTGTCTGCATATTCTTCGGTGGTTTACCTGTATAATTGTACGGTAATGGCGGTTTTGCAGGGAAATCAGTAGTGTAAACTCCACTTATGTTGAAATAGTGAGAATAGAGAAGAGCTGTAGTGGGCACAACGAAGCTGACATTGTTGATATCAGCCACAACACGGCTCCCTTTGCTGCAAGATCCACATGGGTTCACGCCCACTCCAATGGCGAAGAGAAGGTAATGGTCAATTTTTTTTGGTACTTTTGCAGGGTAAGTGTTTGAATTAATGCTTCTGAGAGAATCCATGAATTTTGTTGTCATAAGGGTATCATTTCTTAACGGCATAGCTGTATAAGAGGTTGCTCTGAAGGCTAATGTACCGTTATACCGTAAATATGATGTTGCTATTTGATTATCTGTTTGCACCAGACTGTCCATGAATGGAGATATAGCAATTTGATACTTTCCAATCTTGTGATTTGCAGTGAGAATAGCGTTAGTAGTTTGGCCAGGTCCTATGAATATTGTATCTGTTTTGAAAGGCTTAGTGTATCTTGCATCAGCTTCAACTACTGTTAATTCATGGTCTGCTATTTTGAAGAAAAGCTCGTCGTTTACCGCTGCGTTTTTTTATCCGTAGAAGGTACGTTTTGCCGCTTTCTACGTGCAAAGTGTAGCCTGTAAATGACAAGATCATTATTGAGATTATAGAGTCTAGCCGAAATTACGATGGGAGAGCGTGAACAGGAGAGGATGTTATACATTTATAAGACTTGATCAAGTTATTATGTGATGACATTACTCAACCTTATAAATCTAATCAATCTACTTCTTTAATTAATGTGGGACAAATTCAACACTTCCCCCAAGTTCAATCATAAGATTTGGACTTGCGAATTGAAAATGAACCGAACCATATTGGAATTATAGAGTCTGGTCGAAATTATGACGGGAGAGCGTGAACGAATGAAATTAAAAGAATGATATCACATATTTAAAAGACTTGATCAAGCTATTATGTGGGATAAACCAGCTCTGATACCATGTTGTAATTATAGAGTATGGACGAAATTATGATGGCAGTGCGTGAACGAACGGAATTAAGGGGAGGATATCACACATTTAAAAGACTTGATCAAGCTATTGTGTGGGACAAATCAATCATACTTCTTTAACCAATGTGGGACAAATTCAACACTCCCATCAAGTTTAACCATAAGTTTTGGACTTGCGAAATGAAAATGAACCGAACCAGCTCCGATACCATGTTGGAATTATAGAGTCTTACTTAACTTATGACGTGAGAGTGTGAACGAACGGAATTAAGGGGAGGATATCGCAGCACATTTAAAAGACTTGATCAAGTTATTATGCGATGATATTCCTCACATTGTTTTTATCATCTTGTTTTTTATCTTTGTAGAACTGATGTGATCTAATTCTCTTTACTTACCTGAAGATTAGCAATTTCGGGTTGGTCCCGGAAGTCCGTTGATTGTGTGTGCATCCGATACATTCGGAGCTAGACCTCGTTGCATAGCCGAGTCGATAACGCTTTCGACATCCGACTTCCACCATTCGGCTGTACGAACAAATCATTAACCTCAACAAAAGACATGTAAGTTACTTAAAATGGCATTTGAATCATCACCTAGTATGATAATTTCTTCTTTATCAGGCTTTGCAAAAGGATAAGTTTCTCCAAGCTTTGGCACAATAACAATGGCACCATGTAAAGTTGCTCTTTGCCAGTATATATGTGAATGGTACAAAAGTGTTCCTCTTTGGCCAATCAATGTGAAGTTATAAATGTAGCTTTGCCCCGTCTGAATCGGACATTGCGTTATATACGCTGGTCCATCGGACCAACCTGTCCGAAGCTGCCGGATTCCATGCCTGAATAATCCAAGTGTTAGAAATACGATTGTTCATTTCGTTAGACCAGTGTATCGTTACGTTGTCAGTAATACGATTTATAACTCTAACAATCACTGTATCATCTTCTCTTGCATATAGAATCGGCCCCGGAAACATGCCATTTATCGTAATTATCGGCTTGCTTGTACATAACATTGTTAAGTTCTTCATCACCCTCTGCAGATACAATAACACTTCTCTTTTGATGTCAACAGGTCGAAGTATTCGAAAAGCACTTACATTGAACGTGTAATGACGAACAACGGACTCAACGGGAGACAAAAAACAAGATAAAAGAAGCCGCTCCGAAAGCTAGAATCCACATTCTCATCATATTCATCACACATTAAGGTTTTTCCTCTTCTTCAATAGTGAGATTTATCATAAATGTATGTCGTTTTATTCGGTTAGTTGAGTTTTTTTATAGATTACACAAAGTAAACGAATCGAAATCAAACGGGAGAACGGTATTTATTTCGAGAAACCCGAAAGGTACATTGCTTATGCTCTCAAGAAGTTAAGAATTTGGTATGAAAATGGCTAATTGTGGGAAAATAAGTTCATAAAATACACCATTTTTAGTTTCTTCTATTAGCTTTTTTTGGTTTGATTTTACTGTTTTTGGGAAAGGAGTGCATATTAAGCTTTCTACAAGGAGGATGAATCAAGTAGAATAAGCAATGTATTTTTTCTATATATAAGTAGATCAAATATTTAATTGTCATAATATTAGTGTAAATGAATTGAACTGAACAAACTTAAGTATTTTTTAAGGTTTGAGTTTGGCTATAAATAGATAAGGTTCGATTCGAAAACTGAAACATTTATGGTTTGGGTTTGATTTGTTCGAATTTAAGGTTTGAATTAATTTAAAATGACATATAATGTAAATTAAATATATTATATTATTAATATATAAATATTATAAAATTATTAGTTCGCGAATTGGTTTGGCTTGTTATAAATTTTGGGTTTCAAAGTTCGGTTCATTAGAAATTCAAACTCGAATCCAGCTCACCTCAATTTGAAAAAAATTAGATAAAACTGGTTCGTTACAAACATTGATCAACTCGACTCGAAAGATTATGCTTTTCACACCAAGGTTTCTGGTTCGATTCGGAATCGGTGGCGAAATTAGGTACATAAAAAAATCATTTTAAAAACTTGTTAAAGCTCGTTTTAACCTTTTTTTTGCTTGGAATTGATTGTGGCAAAGTCGAAGACATTAATGTTCTTCTAGAGAAGTGGATGGTTATAGGTATTATACCATCTACTTTAAAAATGAAATATTAACAGCTTTTGCTTGAAAATTTACGACATATATTAATTAGGGTGGAAGGCATTTTTAGTCCTCAAAATTTTGAATTTTTGGCAATTTTGGTCTCCAGGGTTTCCAATTTTGGTAAAACCAATCCACGAAGTTTGATTGTACGCAAAATCGTCCCCCAAACTATTATGCTTTTGGTAAAACCAGTCCACAAAGTTATGTGTGTGTAGCATAATTGGTTCCCGAAGTTGTAATTTATGGCAAATAAGGTCATCAGACAAAAATTACGCATATTTGGTCCTCAAAGTTTCGGGTTTTTGGCAAATCTGGTCCCTAACGCCGTTAATGGTCCCAAAGTATGTAAAATTTGACAATTTCAGTCCTCAAACTTGTGAATGACTAATTTGGTCCCCAAGGTTTATATAATTTGACAAATTTAGTCCCCAACAAAAGAATATGATGTTTTTTATGATTTTTACGATACATTTTAGTTTTTATAAATTGAAAAATTATTAGTCTTATATCTGATTTGTAATTTTCGACCAACATATGACAACGATACCAATTTGAATTGCGAATGTCAATATTTGAAGTTTATTAATGTTTAATAAGTTTATTTGTTGAAGTTTTCATTTAATTGTTTCTTGAAATTTATTTTGACAATTTTCGACAATTTATATATTGACGAAGTAGTTTCGATAACGTTCAAAATATTGGTTGAATCCAATTTTTTTCCCGTACCGGTGAATATACATGTTCGGAATACCATTTCGGTGTAGTATGACTATTAAGGCCGGAACTTGTCGGAAACAATGAAATATCATAAAAATATCACTAATCGTATTTGTATACTCATACAAATATATTGACTAATTCATTATTTAATCGATTTTCGAAATTTATATATTGACGATTTATATGAGTATGCAAATATTGTTAAAGGTATTTCCAACAAGTTCTGTAATTGATTCTCGGAAATTTATAAATTGACAAATATATTTATGAGTATATACTCATACAAATATATTAATCGTTTTTCGACAATTTATATATTGACTATTTCAATATTTATATGAGTATATTTGTAAATATTTAATTTTCGGATTAAGCCCGATATCCGCGATATCGGTCAAAATACAGAAAAACTATTTTATGTTTTTTAATTAAATAGTTTTTTTAAAAAAATATATTGTTTATTTAAAAATTATTTTTATTTTTATTTTATTTTTAAAATTTATTTTTTTTTTGGATCGGGTCAGGTTTCCGGGTTCAAACCGGTGACCGCCATACCGGTCAAAATATTGAAAAAAATTATCTTATGTTTTTTTAAAATTAAATATTTTTTAAAAATAATAATTTTTATTTTAAAAAAATATATTGTTTTTTTTAAAAAATTAATTTAAAAAAAAATAATTAACCCTTGTCATTTCGGATCAGGTCGGGTTTCCGGGTTTGATCCTAACGGTAAAATTAACGGCGTTAGGGTTAGGTGGGGATCGATTTTGCCCAAATTTCAAAATTTTTGGGACCATACTTGTTACTATGTGTAAACTTTGGGGATCGGTTTTGCTAATTTTAAAGTTTAAGAGTTGTATTGCTTTAATGTTAAAACTTTGATGACTTAATTTGCCAAATTATTAAACTTTGAGGATTCAATTTGTCAAATTAATCAACTTTTGGGGACTAATTTTGCTCTTTAAAACGTTGGGAACCAATTTTGCCAAATTATCGAAACTTTAGAGACCTAACACGTCATTTTCTCATATTAATTATTTAGGTCAATAAAAATACTATTATTTTAATAGTATATATTGTAAAATTGGAAAACAATTCTAAAATCATATTCTCGAGAATGCAATAAAATGCATTCTTGGTAGTTTTAAAGAGTAGTTACCCTCTCTTTTATATAGAATGCATTATTTTATTATGAAAAAAACAATTATAATGTAAAATGACATATTTTGGTTGATTTTAGACTATATAATGCATTCTTATTTTTAAAATTACCATAATACTCTTATAATCCAAAATTTCAATTACGCTTTCTCCTTCACATTGTTTTAATAACGGTCGGTATGATAAAAATCAGGCGGCACCGATATTTCGATCGGTATCGTATGACACCGGGTTTCTGGGTCGACCCAGAAAAATAAAAAAAATATTTCGTACCGGTCCAAACTGAAACAGTACCATTTACCAGTATGAAAACATTGCTCATTCAGAATAAGCCACTAGTTGAATCTCATTCCTTCTCAATGGTAATTCACAATTTTATTCGTTATATAGATGTCGTGGATGATAAATCTAACTTGGATAAATCAGATAACAATAGACAAGATAATAGTGGCATACTAGTCAAATTTATAAAGAACCAGATAATGATCATTCTAATATCACTATCGAGATAATAATGAATAATATTTGTTAAGCATTATGGAGGATTTTTCGTGGTATTATTGGACAATATAGTCAACACCGATGATATAGTGAATAAGGACTTGAAAGCAAACAATGTTGTTGTATTTGTAGTATTTTAATTTTAATGAAATGATATTTTCATCATATTATAACTATAAGGGTAAAAATATACATTTTAACTGAAAATACATTATCAATATTAATTCATACAGA
This sequence comes from Utricularia reniformis, assembly GCA_009725065.1. Classification (NCBI taxonomy): domain Eukaryota; kingdom Viridiplantae; phylum Streptophyta; class Magnoliopsida; order Lamiales; family Lentibulariaceae; genus Utricularia; species Utricularia reniformis. The sequence goes on along the minus strand of RWGZ01001354.1, from coordinate 37,979 downwards.
ACATGATTTCATTATACAACTCAATATATAATTTATAGAACACCCAACATATTCTTTATATGAAATCGCATTATGAATATTCATTTTGCAAACACATTTTCATATATATAATGCTTATAAAACAAACCCTATGCTGCACGGGTGCTTATTAGGTGTGTGGGTATTGGGATTCACGCACCCACATATACACATTTTGTAAAAAATTAAGGTTAATGAAAGTGTGATAAAAAAGTGCGCAGAAAATAGAAAAAATAAATGTATATGTAACTGAAGGTCGTGAAAACAAGAATGATTCATGGGTAAATTCACGCACCCATATTTGTAAATTAAAAATTTTATATTTCACTTTTTACAATTTTGGGTATTTTTATATTTTCAAATATTTATATTAATTATTTTATTATCTTGAATTTGATGCACTAAAATCGAATACTTCTAAAATCGTCCTATCCCATATAATTTACTAATGCAATATAGATTTATTATTTATTATATAAAACAATTAGTTTGTATAAATAACAATTTACTGAATTACCCCTCTTTGTTTTTGCAGAACTTCCCGTCTTGTCTTGTCCTGAGATCTCAAATTTGCTTGCTGTGTCAGTTAACGTTGTTAGTAAGCTTCGCGTTTCCTTTTTCTTCCTCTGCGTTTGAATTGTGCCGCCGCTTGGCTAGGAGTTCCTCTACGATCTTGCGATTTTGAGGTACACTTCGTATTTCCCGTTTGTTGATGATTTTTTTCGATTTGGTATTTCGTTTTGTACACCTGTTATTCTGCTTTTTATGGTTTTGTTCTCGATCCCGATCAGTCTTCTCCGCCTTCGGATACCTATTAATTACTGAATTACGATATACAGTTTGATTTTCCCTGCGCTTTCGTTCTTGTTGTTTTTGGGAGGTTTTAGGATTGGGGATTCGTGCCTTAGTGATTTCAAAGTCGAATACTAGCTCTTTTTTACGTGCATACGAATTATGTGAATTATTCTTTTTGTTTTTTGTTTGTATTGAATTACACAATTTGGATACTAAGCATGTATGATTTTTTATCATTGTTTATGTAGTAGAGATGAAGGTCTTTGTAGAATACATATCCCATATTGGATATAAAGCCAGAGGTGGAGTATCGAAAATACATATCTCATATTCGATATGAAACTAGAAGTTTTATCATGATTATTTAGCTTTGCGTAACCTTATAGAAAAACACTTTCATGACCGATTATGTTGCGATCCTTGTTTAATAAGACATTGCAATCTGATAAATTGTTTCAATTGTTCATGATTTTGATGAATTAGAGGACAAGTTTCAAACCAGTAGTCTGTCTTATTCGCCTTTTTTCCTAAAATATGAGAGCAATCTCTAATCTTCGATTCGACTGTGAATTTCGTGTGTTGAATTCATATATTGTTGAATCTATGTGCATTTATTATCCCTGATCATTTTTATTAGAGATGAGGGTTTTTTCTAAGAATACATATCCCATATCGGATATAAAACTAGACGAGTATCGATAATATATTCCCACATCGGATATAAAAGTAGAGGATTATGTAGTGTACATATCCCATATCCCATATTCCAATTTTAAGCCTTGTTTATCGATTATTTTTGCAGTCATTGTTTAATGAGACATTATTTAAATTGTTCATGAGTTTTATTTCGATCCGACTGTGAATTTTGTGTATTGAATTCATTATCCATGATCATTTCGTAGTAGTGGTGCAAATGGGGCTATGGAAGCTTCTAGAAGGTTTCTTACTTCTTGCGAATTCGCTTGCAATATTGAACGAAGATCGATTTCTTACTCCACGAGGATGGAGCTTTCAAGATTATTCAGGTATTAAAAGGAACTCATTCAAAGGACAGATTCTTGGTCTTATATATGCAACTCAGTATCTGAGAGTTCCTTTAATACTTCTCAATTTACTCTGCATTATTGTCAAAATGGTCTCGGGTTGATTCGTCTTTTCGGGTATGTTTTATTGTACGATCCGATCCCGTTTTTCTCGAAGATGTTTCGTATATTTTGGATTTGCTTGTTGAACTTGGAATTTTTGATACACATATTGTTATGAATGATTTTACATGTTTGTTTGGCCATTGAAATTCCTATTTTTGTAATGTTTTAATACGGTTACGGGTGGTATATAGCAATGTTTCAAAAACCGATACCGGCCTGTATACCGGACAAACTCATTGGATCGGTAAACCGGATATATTTCGGGTATACCGAATATGTACCGGAATATTAAAATAAATTATAAAATATTCATATTTTATTTTTTTAATATAAAATCCGACTAAACCCGCAAAAATATGGTCCGACCCGCAAACCCGACCCGAAAAACGGTACCGACCAGTATTTTGCTAAAATACCAGCTGAATCCGGTAAGTTCGAAATTTTTGGTACACCGGAAATTTAAAACACTGGTATATAGGTCGGTACCAAATTTATGTTAGTATATATTAAAATATGAAAAAATATTTTATTATTATTTTTGGGTGGGGTGTGAAAAATCTCGAGATAATTTCCTTATACATGATATCTAGGGATAGTGGATAAAATAACGGTAATTCTCAATGAGTTTGTTTGTTACCACGATTAAAAGTGCGGTGAGGTGCGGTGAAATGTGATAAACTTAATGCACGCAAAACACAAGCTTAATTGTGATGTGATAATTGTTAAAAAATTGTGATATCATCACAGCTATTAAAGCCAGCTGTGACTTCATCGTTATTTTGGAAAAGACTCATTCAACCTTACTTCTATTAATTATAATATAATTATATTTATTATTATTATATATATAAGGGTATATTAGTATTTTTACATAAATCACGATTATAATACCGCAATTTTACCAAACATACTTAAAAATTCACGATCATCATATCTCACCACACCGTAATTTTAAAAAGCTAAATCAAACAAACCAAATAATTTATTTATTGGATGTCAATTTGCATCACATTTTGTATTCTTTGCTTTGTAAAATAACAACTAGAACTTCAAATAAAATGAACTAAGATTGGTTCAATTTCAATTTTATGGTTCGAATTGATTGGGACAACTAAGTTTAAATGTATAATAAGTATAAATTACTATATATTAATATAATATTATTAACTTATAAACCTTGAACCAATTAAAAATATTTGTTTAAATACCAATAAAAAAACTAATTCTTACAAACTACCACATAGGTTCTAACTCATAAAAATACATATTTTATCGCTCTTATCATTTTTCAATATCAGATACAAAAACTCTGTTTGTATACAAATCAATATATATTAACTTATAATATTTGTTTAAATACAAAATACATATTTTCATGCCGATACTAAATTCTGTTTCAGATTGGTACAATCAATATCAGATACAAAAAATTATTTTTTTTAAAGAAAACTCAAAATAATATATATTTTTCTTTATTTTTTTATAATATACCCGAAAAATCAAGATACCACAAGAAAGGGATAATGTGAAACTCCCAAAAACCCGGTACCAATCAAAATATCAATCCTCCTTATTTTTATTATTCGAACCGATATGAAAACATTGAATTGAACATATAAAATAACATAAAAAAGCTGAATTGATGAAGTCAAGTTTCACAAAACAAAAGTGCAAAAAAATCCCATTTGGTTGCAAATATCCATTTTTCTCAAATGAGTAAATAACAAACACACCACAACATCATCAGTAAAAGAAACCAAGAACTTTCCCACCGACATTTTTCCGACGAGCTTCTTCATGATCCATAATTCCCGCCGAAGTTGTAAGCACAATATACCCAAACTATCATCCGAATAATCACGTTAAGACCGGTGTGACCGGTAACGCCGGTACAAATTAACATTTTAAAAAATATATATAATTTTATTTTTTCCCGGGTTGACCCATAAAACCTAGGTTCGGACCCAGTCAAGATAACGGTGCCACCCGGTTTTCGCCATAATGGTGATATATTGGCCGATATAAAAACATTGGTTAAGACACGAACAAATGTTTACAAACAACACAAAAGTTACCTGTCTTGATGGAAGGAGCCGTGCAGTCCATGATTCGATATCCTTGACACTGACATCAAAACGAGGACTTATAACACCGCATTTGTTCAATCTTCCGTTAAGGTCAACAACGATTTTTCCAGCTCTATGATCATCGACATACTCAAATTCTCCAATATAACCTGAATTATAGTAGCAATGAAGAGATTACTAAGAAATCGGAGCTAACGAGATTAATTAGCATACCGTGCTTTTGCATAACGAGAAGAAACTTGATAATGACTTTCGAGGATGGCCTTATCATTACTTGTCTCTTTCCCCTCTTTTCAGCATTATACATACTCTTTAGAGCATCATTCAAAACACTAACTCTCACCATTTTTTACTTCTAGCTGAACAAATCAAAATAATTTAATCATACATCACAAATTAACAAAAAACGCAATATTTATGTAAATCACTACGATTTTCCCGGTATGGAATTACCGATCTATGAAACAATACTAAATAATCAAAACATGTACAAGAATAAGAATCGTAATATCAATAATTTATCGTAAATAAACTGTCTCAGTAGGAAATTGATTAATTAAGAACATAAACTCCAAATTTTCAGTATTATACATGCTCTTTAGAGCATCATTCAAAACACTGACTCTCACCATTCTTTAATTCAAGCTGACCCCATCGAAATAATTAACCATGCATCACATATGAACAAAAAACACAATCTTTGGGTACATCACTACAATTTTCCCGGTATAAAACCATCAATCTATGAAACGATACTAAATAATCAACATATACAAGATCACAAATAAAAACCTGTCTAAGAAGGGAATTGTTTAATTAGGAACACAAACACCAAATTCATATAAATACAGAAATGCCTCTTTTCAACATTATACAAGCTCTTTAGAGCATCATTCAACAGTCACACAATGACTCACAATCTTTTAATTCAAGCATTATAGGAATATAACTAAAGATTATAGTATCGATCTACAAAATGATACAAAAAATCAATAAATCAACAAGAAACAAAACCTCAAATCTATATTCACCAAGAACAAAATCCTCACTCAGGAGGCAATTGAGAAAACCACACCAAATTCATCAAAATACAAAAACAATATCGTATAATAATTCAATAAAATTGCGAAATTTAACTTAAATCCACCGTGACAAACGAACAATAAAAGAATTACATAGAAAAGAACCTGAGATCCGGCCGGCCGCTTAGTCACCGAAGAAATCAAACCTGCGTGGGTTAGTGGCGGCGAGGGGCTTTCACAATTAGTAGGGCGGGATATATATAGTACACCAAATGCCCAAGTAGGTCACAATGTGGTCATATGAATTACCTTTTTTACCCTTCCACATTAAATGCTTATAATAATAATTTCAGAAATTCATTTTTTAAATATTTTTTTATATGAATTCCCACATCATAAATATAAACCTTCATCCATGTATTTTATGAATTTTGAAATAAATTTATTTTCTTGTTTTAAATCTATCACTTATAAAATGAGAAAATGGCGTTTTTGGTCCTCATAGTTTGATCATTTTGGCAAATTTAGTCATTCGAGTTTATTTTGGTATTTTTAGTTCTCGAATTTTGGACATTTGACAAAATCGGTCCTCCTATTTTGGAACATTTGGCAAAATCGGTCATCAAATTTCATATTTAGTTCTCCAAATGAAATCGAACAAAACCGGTCCATATAATTTGATCGTAGTGGCAAATTAGTCTCCGTATTATATAAAAATGACAAATTACAAATTACAAACTTCGGGGACCAAATTTTTCATAAACATAAAACTTGGAGGACCTAATTTGCCAAATGTGACAAAATAGGAGGACTAATTTTGCCACAAATAAAGTTAAGAGATTTAATCTGCCATAATTATCAAAATAGGATGACCAAAATTGCCAAAATAGGAAACTACGATGACTAAATTTGCGCGTCGCCCCTTATAAATACACAAACCATATGATATTTCCAAATATTTCATATTGATTCATATAATTAGGTTTCAATTCGGACCTAACCAAATGAGGCAATACCAAGCAAAATGAATTTTCGATCATTCGATTATTATTTTTAATTTTTTTAAATATTTTAAAAAAATCAAATTTTGTATTGATCGGTATACCGGTCGATCGATCCCAACCAGTACGAAATTCTAAAACGATATAAAAACATTCCATTAAATCTCCAACACAACTCATCCAATCAACATGCTTTACAAACGAAACATCAAAATGCGCACTTAAATGAGCGTTAGATCAATAAATACGAACAATTCGTGAACATTCATCATTTGATTCATTTGTATTCGTATTCATATTTTTTCATTCAAATTAAAATATAAACATTATTCGAACAACAAAACAAACTTTAATAAAATTCGAACAAACACGCACATGCTCACAAATATTCAAATTTGGATATAGAGTTTATGCACAAACAAGAATGAACATATTCGAACACCAACTCGAACACAAAACAAACTTGAACACGAAAATGAACAAAATTTTGTAAATATGAACAATATTCGTACAAATTTTCTCGTTCGAATTATAATATGAACGAATCGAACAATTCACAGTCAGCTCGTTCGGATCTAATAACAACTACATCCTTGGACTCGTAAATCCGAATAAAACCGGTTGTTGTAGCATCGGGTTAACCGGAACCGGGAGCTTATTCGTAGAACATAATACGGTTCGTTCGTTAAACGCACTTACTTCCCTGCATACTCTATCTAAAATTGCTAAAAAATCACTCACAACCATGAAGATTCTGAAAGGATGAGCCTCTTCCTTAGTTGAATTTCCATGAAAATACTCTGTAATCTCCTTAACTAAAGATAAAGCAACACTTTCTTGAGCTTGAATCTTTATAATATCTTCTTCGGCTTTCTTCACGAAAGTATTCATCGAATCACAGAAGTTACGACAGTTATTTCGATCGAAATTTGATCCCAAGATTACGTTAACGACTTCTTGTATACTTTGAAGTCCTTTTGAAAGCTTGTAGAGATCAGTAGCAAGAACTTCGGAATCCAGAGTGGCAGCTTTTTTTACATTTGATAGCTCGGAACTGAGACCCGAAACAACTGCGAGACCGATTTTTTTGCACTTTGCATCATCGTCTATGTTCGGGTTTTCGAAAAGACGAACCCCTTCAGTTCGGATAATCTCCTGAACAACGAAATGAAGAAGAGTTGTTTTGCCATCTGCTCCTTTGACATCAACTAGCTTTAGAAGTGTGTCGAGTTTGAAAGCTTGTGCATCGCCCCGGTTTGTTCCGACATTCATGCGGTTGCCGGTTTTTAGAACAGCTTCGAGGATTTTAAGGAACATTCTGCTAGTTCTCAATTCTTCACAAGCAGCCTGTGCATAAAAAAAACGCATTTGAATCATCAAAATCGGCATTCAAGGCGAACGAGTAACACATTAGAAGCATTTTGATGTCACAAATTTCCTTTCACTGGTCAAACACCATTAAAATCAACACATTAGACAGTACGATCATATATTTTCATGTAACAACTCGTTTTTCACTTGACGATATTGTTCGATTTGTACTAAGTCCCACCACCAAATCCTCACAGCTTTATATTTTCCCTAACCATAAACTTATGAGTGGATGACCCGTTTACCACTATATCAAGAAGAGCACGATAACTTTACAGTTCTACTACGATCCGAGCAAAAGAGTTATCGTGCAAATGTTGACGAATCATCATATCTAATCCCTCATTGTCCACTATCTAAAGTCGATGCTGGGATTTACCTAAGGTGGCCCCACCACCGGTAAGACCCCTCATGGGTGCCGAGGCACCTCAGGCAAATCCCGGTATCAAATATAGATGAAGAACGTCATAGATTAAGTATGGTGATTCGCCCAACACTTAGACGAGACCTTTTACCTAGAAAAATGACAAAAATTCCAATGCAATCAAAAAAAGTAAGCATGCTCACACTTGATTTAAAGCATGATAGATAATCCCCCGAGAAATTTATAGCTAAGAAAAAAATAAAGTCGCACGGACTATATAGCAACCATTAGGTTCGAGTTTTACATTTATAACACGAGGGAAATCTACTTTTGCCAATCAACTTCACAAAGATTAAGGGAAAGTGAAATAGTAAAGAAAATGCATGAAAAAGTACCTCTAGTATTGAGCATGACTTTCTGAGATATTCAACTTCAGATTCAAAGTTGGAAACATAAATCATTGCCTCAACTCTTTTAAAAGCAAAAGGGATATCAATAATTGCCTTCAAAAACTTTTCTGCAGCCCCAAGCTTGCTAGTAGAAGAATCATCTTCATATTCTTTAAGTTTTCGCTCCTCGTCTTTCGTTGGTGCCATTTTCAGTAAACCCTCTAGAAGGTCGGTTCCAAGAGTCTCCACATTGCCTGATTTCAAGTGCCATTTATATTCAAAAGATAGATCATGAAAGCTATAAAGTGGGACACAATCACGTTGAAGCGTAAGGATAAATGTTTCACATTAGAAAAAAAACATACAAAAAAGTGAACATAGAAGATGATGCATTATGCTACAATTGACTTGTTAAGCAGTTTAATGTGTGATTTATCACTTGTATATATTGAGCTTTACCGACACTCTCCTACGGTTTTGTATAAGGTATAGAACATTAAATGGTTCTAATCCGCGATATGGATGGGCTATACAAAAATAATTCGTAACGTAAAACAACTCAAAAAATGACTTGGAGGGGAGTGTTGAAGCATAATGACAAATGTACCACATTATAAAAAATCTAACATATAAGATAGATTTAAATGTTGCCCTTTACCGCCATTCTCCTACGATTTTTTATAGGGTATTGAAGCCGACGGAGTACTCGAACATTAAACGGTTCTAATCCCCAAGATGGATGAGCTATCGTAACGAAAAGCAACTCAAAAAATGACTTGGAGGGGAATGTTGAAGCATAGTGACAAATGCCAACATTACAAAAAATCTAACATATAAGATAGATTTAAATGTTGACCTTTACCGTCATTTTCCTATGATTTTTTATTGGGTATTGGAGCGGACGGAGGACTCGAACATTAAACGGTTCTAATCCCCAAGATGGATGAGCTATACAAAAAACAAGTCTTAACGAAAAACAACTCAAAAAATGACTTGTATGGAGTGTTGAAGGATAATGAAAAATGCCTCTAAATTGTAAAAAAGCATATAAAAAGTCTAGCATATAAGATAGTGCATCATGGTATTATATATTGAGCTTTAACTACACTCTCATACGGTTTTCTATAGCATAGAGTTGCAAAAATGAAGAAATACCTTCAAGGAGGCCTTCACAAACTTCTTCTACTGTCACATTGAGTGCTCTCAATAAAATGGCAATGTTCTGTGCCTTCTTGGGATCAAGAACATCGTTAACATTGTCTCTCCGAGGAGAGGGAATAACCTGCCATTTTGTGGGCTTTTTTGGAGTCACCTTTGGAGCATTCGCAACGAAAAGTGTTTCAATCATTTCTTCATTCAATCTACAGATAATTCAGCAAAAAGAGATTTCAATATGTGTAAAAGAAGCCATTAAAGTGTCAAAAAAGCTTTGCAATTTGTAATCATACTTGAATGAGCTGCACTTGAGTTGATCCCAGACCATTTTTCTATCAGAGCTAGCACGAACTTTGTCCCAGTGCAGCGGCTTCAGCTTTGGTTTTGAAGAAAATTCGTCATCTGGATCTGAGAGCTTCATTGTGCTCACTGATGATTCTTTGTTGAAATTGTTCTTATCAGCTCCAGACCCATTAGAAGAGAACTCCGCCGACACGGGGATTTCAGTACGGTTGATAAAGTGCATTTTTGCAGGCAGGAACTCGGGTACCTTGAAGGGCGGAGGGGGTGGAGGCGGCGGCAGAACAGAAAATGCAGGGGGAGAACGACGCGGTGACGAAGAAACCGGGGGATTTGAAAGAGGCGGAGATAGCAGAGTTGGATTAGAGGGGTAGTTCATTCTAATCGGAGGTTGCAGGTTCTTATCTGAAATCCCGGGCGATGATTCTCCGCTTTCTCCGGAATATCCACCGGGGGAAGAAGAACTAGGCGGCGAAGGGGAAGCAGATTCTCTAGACGGAATAGCTCGGGCTCGCGGTGCAATATTCTGAATTTGAATCAACTCCGGCGATTTGGGAATCGAATTTCCGGGACTGGGAATGCATTCCGGGGACAGGCTCAACGAACCTGACCTTTCCGGCGACGCTGACACCGATCCCGAAGCTGTAGTTGAAGAGTAAATGGAGGAAGAATAGGAACTAGGCGCGTTGAAGTTATCCACTGGAACATCAGAAAAAGCCCTCCTAGAATTTGATCCAATTCCGTTGTTAGTCTCAACGACGTTAACGGAGCCTCTCGGAGAATAAAACGCTTCATCTTCATCATCTTTAAGTGTAGAAATATCTACATTGTTTCGGTAATTTTTACGGGAACTTTGCCGCGTGTTCAACGGCGGCAAGGGTTGAAGCTCCGGCGAGTCTGTTCTTCGGGAACGAGAATCGTCATTCAGTGTACCATTACCTCCATTAAAGGCAAAACCACCGGCTCCTCCGTGTGAATTCACCAGAGTCCCCAAGTACAAGAACTCTGAGCTATTCTGTGAAGGCCTTTGAAGCTTAGGAATCGGTACCCTATTTGGAGGTCGGTGCGGCGAATTCTCATCAGATCTTTGAGTCTTGACCTGCTCAACCGACGTCGATCTATCGCTTCCACTCCTCCTACGCAGCTGTATGAAAACAGCGACCGAAACAACGACTACAGCAGTGATAACGGCTGCAATAGCCGCCGCAATGAGCTTAGACGAAGGAGATTTGGCCTGTGAGTGCGGAACCGTAACCGACGATACGTTCGCTGGGAAGGAGGTGAAGGTCGCCGGCAATGGCGTCGGTGGAACGGAGGTATATGATGGGAAAAATGGGGTGTTGTCAGGTTGAGAATCAGACGAAGGAAATGGGTATAGAGGAGGCGGTGGTGGATAGCTCGGCGGCGCTGTGTCCTCCGAGACAAAAGGCTGGTGTAGAATCCGGCGGTAAGCGTCGGCGGAGTGAGAAAGGAAGAAGAATAGAAGAACGACGGCGAAGTTTGGCATTGTCGTCGAGTTCTTCGTTTTTGCGTGGAGTGTCGAGATGTTATATATTAATTAAATATAAATATTATAAAACTATAAAATGTAAAAAATGTTATTTTAAAATATTATATTATAACAAAATCTAATTTCAAGGTTTAAATTCAGTTCGAGTTCCAAATATCAAAGAATTAGCTATTTGAGGTTTAAGCTTACTTCTACCCAATTTATATTTCTTTTTTTTTTCATTCTATAAAATACAAATTAATCATGTTTAGAACACATCTTATTTTTTATTTTACATTTAAATAAATAAAAGTTTCATTTACCAATTTTATAACTAAAAATAAAAAACAATAAAAATATTATTTTTAATTTCAACTTTTACTTCTAGTATTTGAAATGACTATAATGTTCTTATTTATCTTTTTATATAGCTTTATAATCGACGTTGCGGAGTTGGAACATCATCACGATAATAATCTTGTAGAATATAATATTTTGTAATTATATAGAGTTTAGGGTTTATGGTTTATTATTAAAATAAATCTATGGTTAATAAAGTAATTTGATTAATACATAAACTATTATTATATTTCTACAATAGAATATTATCTATTTTTATACATTATTTATTCATTCTAAAAAAATTACATAGCACTATCTATTTGTGTTTTTATTTCTCTTTCTATACAAATTACTTTTTAGAATTAGTATAGAACACACCCTTAGTTTAGCTTAAGTTCAATTTCGAAATAGTTTGATTAACAAGTTATTCAAAATAAATAAAAACTTAACATTATATAATTGAGTTCTATATATTATAATATATATTATTACAATATTATTGATTCACAAACCTCAAAGAAGTTATCGAGATTCGATTAATGGTATGTTTGAAATACAATCGATCTCGACCAGATTCAAAATACTTTGAGCTCAAACTCAAGTTTCTAATCAAGTTGAGAAAATGACGTCTTCAAACCCAAAACTTTGAGAATTTTGGCAAGTTTGATTATTGATGAGAACTCTAGGATCGGGTACCCTGCAATGGATTAGGCCCAATAACGATTAGGTCGATCCATATGGTAGAAGCGAACTTGTGCAGTCCAGTAGTATACTTAAGATAAAATGATATGATGTTCCGCGATGGGACCGAAGATAACCTTGGCGAAATAAAACGATCTCTGACAACTGGCTCCATGGTTCGGTTCAAACGGTTACAAACCCACGTGTTCCACGCTTCGGGCCTCCACGCGTTTACCACGCCTCGAGCCCGATCATGCAGACCACGCCTCGGTCCAGGCCTCGTTTTACATCGCGCGATAACAACCTCTAACAAACCTGTCAGAGGCGGTTACAGAGCGTGGATTACTCACGCCCTCAATTCCCATCAATTCTATAAATACAGAGTACAACGACGGAAAAAGCAAGACCCTTTGGACGCATAAGAACAGGCCGTTACCATGCCGGAGTTCTTATTGTTTTCTCATTCCTTGTTATCTTCTTAAAGTCTTTGTTGTATTCTGTAATGAATCATTTGACTAGTGAACAGGCCAAGAGCTTATTTCGCTCTTAGCCAAGTGGTTTTTTCCCCAATTCATGGGGTTTCTACTATAAATTGTCTTGCCTCGTTATTATTTCTAGTTTCTTAATCGTTTTTACATAAAAAACAAATCAAAACCGAGTTCGTTTCTTAACGAACCGGACGACTGTTGGTACCCCTAAAAAGGGACCATAACAATTATCATTCTTTATAATGCTTGATTTAGTTCTCAAATTTTATATGTCAAAATAATGAAACATCGAGAATCAAAATTGATTATTTTTTGGCCAGGGACATAAATTACACATATTAAAAATTTTATAAATCAATTATATCACATTTTGTAGACTATACTAGTTTTAAAAAAATTACAAAGTATAATTTTGATACTTTGAAGATCAAAATTGCCAAATACATTACTGCAGTACATTCAGTTATATATGACTATAAAATTGAGTAAATAATATAAATGGTTAATAAAACCCTTAAATCTCTACATTATTCATATACTAGCATTAAATTATTCACATTAAAAATTCTCGAGTTACATTGAAAATTAATGCATCATTTAAATATTATTCTTATTTTTTATAAAAAATAGGATAAATTAATAAATATGTAATAATTAATAGTTAGCTGAAATGTTAAAACAGAAATGTAATGAATGAATGGTCTCCAGCTAAGATACTGCTGGTTGAGCGGGGGGGCTGATTAATACCTTTTGAAACAATAATTAAATAATTATTTAACAACTCATAAGACAATCTGGACATTTAATTGTTAAATAAAATAATAAGGTAAAATTATTTTTATTATTTAATTGTCGGTAGACTGTGTCTAGATAGCCGTACTATGATTGAGAGTCAGTCGGTCTACTACAAACAGGGTCAAGCGCCACGTGTTACGGGAAACTTATTATATCTTTATTATATATTCAAATCAATTTTTTAATATGGATCCGGAATTCCGAATCGGTATGAGCCTTACGACATGTATATCTATCGATCGGTATCAAATATTATTTTATTTTATAAGTTTAAAAAATAATATTTAATTAGTTTTTTAAAATTAGATAAAAAAAACCGGAAAACAATACTAATACCCGTTATCAAATGATACAAAAAAAGTATCAATTAAACCCAGTATTTAAGGTACCGGATGGTATACCACATGTATACCTTCCGGTATAAAAACATTGTGTACACATCATTAAATTTATTTTGAAAATTAATATAATATCTTTATAAATAAATTCTTCTCCATTTCTATAGTATCCAATACTTATAATTTTTTTTATTTTATATATATTATTTTTTTTATATAGATACTAATTATTTATAATAATATTTTTATTATATAAATTACATTTATATCTTAATTTGAAATTTGTGATTTTTATGAGTTTTTATCATTTTATAATTTTGATTAGTTTGTTATTGTACTTCCTAAATAAAAAGTGTAATTATTCGATAAAAAATAAATAACAATTCACTAAAACCATTGGACGGAATAAAATCAATGGCTAGTTGGGTATGATATCGTTTTAGTTAAGTAAAATCACAATTAAAAAATTGGTTAATTGAACCGGTTAAAATTGATAAATCGATAAACTAACTATTTTCGCAATCATTGTACCGAGAAATCGCAATATTATTGATAAAATCCGTCTATATATTTTATAATTATTTTTTTTAAAAAAAGTATTACACCTTAATACTTAATAGTTAATAGCACCTTCTTTGCTTATGACATATATACAAAAATGACAATTAGGCCTTCTCCATCCCTCCGCGCTCAGTGTAATTGGGTGTCGTGGCAACCACCTAGGACTTTCCGGAAACTCTTGAGGAAAGAGAGAATGAACTCTCTTTCCTCGAGACTTTTAAAAAATATATTAAAATTTTAAATGTAATTTTAAAATAATATAAATATATAAATTTTCATTATTAGATAATATTGCGATAGTTTGGTATTAATGAAAAAACGATCGATTATCGATTTATGTGTTTTACTCGATTTTGAATTATGATTTTTTAACAAAAATCGGATCAACTAGTCGTCTATAAATTTCATTTAGATTATCGGATTAGTGATTTTAGTCGTTAAGTTATTTAGTTTTTCACAATAGATTACATTTTTCGTTTAGAAAATATAATACTCAATTAACCAAAATTCTAAAACAATATATTCATAAAAATTACAATTATCAATTTAACATGTAATTGTGATTTATACAACAAGAATATCATTACAAATAATTTGTATTTACATAAAAAATGATTATATATAAAAAATAAATGTTAATATTATAAGTGTACGGACATGGTTGTATGGATAAAAAGAAAGTTAATTATAAAAATAAAGAATGATAATGTATACAGAGATAAACTGATGTAGAAGAGAGAATGAAGTTTTCGAACGAACATGGATGAGGATGGTTTTACACGGTAGGGCTAAAGAAAGGCTAAGGGGTCATTTATGGAATTATATTAAATTGTTATCTTATAATGTACCTGCTCACTAGAAATCTAGAATCTGAGATCTAGGCTTAGGGACTAGAGGATTATGTAGAAGGACTTCATTTAAAATAGGTTCATATATAATCGTTTTTGCTTGTTCGAATAAAAATATGAATATTGTTTGAACATGATTTTTTGTTCGTTTATAATTTGAACAAATACGAACATTTTCGTGAACAAATATATTATTTTAAGTAATTTTTATATTTATAAATTATTACATTATTTAAGTTTAAAAATCTTTCAAAATTTGTTTATGTTGTTGGTGATATAATATTCTTATTTGTTTTGTGAAAGATAATTCTTTGAATAATACATTCATTACATTTATTTTTTTGTAATTTTATTTGTAAAATAACAAAATTTGATTTTTTTGTGAAGTTCACACAAATAATACAAACATGTTAGAACTAATCGTACGAACAATATTCGAACAAACTATTCGAACGAACATGAATATTCACTTAGTAATTTGAACAATGTTCGAACATATTTTAACGTTCGAATAAAATATGAACGAATATGAACACATTCGAATAAAAATATTAACGAACATAAAAACAACGAGTTGAGTTCGTTTATATTGAATAAGAGTAATATCTCGATAATCACTTGGTATTTGGAATTCCTTAAATAAAAAATGAGAGAATTATAAAGGTTACCGTGATTATGAGCAAAAAAAAGACTGTAATACCCCAAGATTCCTCCTTTGGATTTGCCGTTTCTCTTTGCTAGGCATAATCCGAATTCCTTATCTTAGGCTTGGGGCGTTTCCATGGCACTAGGGCAATTGTCGCAGTTCAGATGCTGTAGTTGGAGTCTCTGAATTTCTCAGAAAGCCAAATGGCTTCAACTCTGTGTCTGCGTGTTTCCAGATTCACGGCGCAGTTTCCAATTTGCCGTGGGCGTTCAACTGTTTTGTTCATTGATGAGCCACGTCGTCACCTGCTAAATTGCCGTCGCACCTTACGCTGGCACTGTCGATTATCCCGCCATTTTTCATTCTCACCGCGTCATGGATACTGTGTTTCTGCATCTTCACCGCAAGGTGAACTTTTTGCTTCTTGAACTGGAATATCATTGAATTGGTAGACGTTTATCTGTTAATGAATCCTGNCTTCTAAAGAAATGTGTTCCCTCATTCTCTGCTACTCCCCCAATTAAGAAAATAAAGAATGATCATTACTGTTAAACAGAATACAAGAAAAATTAATAAGGATGAAACCATGAGGTTCAATTTGAAATACAAAGATAACAATGAGACATCAAGTCACTATCTCACTAATCCATGTGAACAAAATATAAGGAACCATGGTTGCTTCAATTAATACCTAAATTAGTGGAAGATAATTCTACAGTCAATAAATCAACAGAATATCATAGCTGTTGCTCGAGAACCTCATTCTTATAACTCCACAACAAACTCGCTCAATCATGAAAACTACTACATTTATCAACAACGCCAAAGAAACAAACATTCAAAATTATCAGAATAAGAAATCAGAAATGGCACCTCGCCACTGATTAATCATTAAATCGAACCTCTTCCGAAACATAAACGTTCTCCCATTTCTCCGTTCCTCATCTGTCTAGAAATCCGTAGAATAGACTAGCGCTCCTGAGATCGCCGTCCCCAACCTCGACAGTTTCCATGATCTCTGACTCAGAGTAAGAATACAAAATTAACGATTCGAAAGCAAAATTAGGAACAAAACAAACATTCAAAATAACTCAATCAAAACTAGGTAAAACAAAAAAGTCAAGATCAGAAAGATAAGAGAAATCAGATGTCGCACCTACTCGGAATCAACAGACACACCTCCTCCCAATGAGAAACGAAATTTCCCATTTCTCCGCGAACTCCCGGTGGTTCGTTCATCTGGCCTCCTACTCCGTCTATAACGTCGAATTGTAGACTACCACTCGTGAGATCCCCGATTTCCAACCTCGAGGGTTCCGCAAACAGTATCCACGATCTCTGACTCAAGATAAGAATAGAAAATCAGCGATCGAAAGCAAAAACAAGAACAAAACAAACATTCAAAATAATTCAACAAAAAAACAAGATCAGAAAAATAAGAGAAATTAGAACTGACAAATAAACTGATCGCACTTCCTCCCAATCAGAAAAGCATTCTCTCATATCTCTGTTCCTCCGTCTATACTGCCGATTTGTAGACTAGCGGTCCTGAGATCTCCCAACCTCGAGGATTCCGCTAACGGAACCCTTTTCATAAGCCCCCTTTCTTGGGAACTCTCTGACAGACAAAATACTTGTTAGAATTTCATGAATAAACAATATACTAAGTATCTTTCTTAAATAATTATAAAATTAATTTTTTTTATTATTTTATTAATATTTTTATTTATTATTTAATTCCTTCATTCAAAAATAAATAAACAAATATTTGAAGAATTGATATGCAATTTATTTATCTATTCTTTATTTTACATTAAATTATTAATTGTGTTGAGAACCCTTAAACCGGGTACCAAAGATGTGTTCTTGTTGAGAACCATTAAATCGGGACCAATGATGAGTTCTAAACCAAGATGAATGTGGTCAGGCTCAAGCAAGGATTCGACAGCTGAAATTACCAAGTATAAGATCGGGCCCAGCAGATAGCTTAGGGTTCGACAGACTGCTTCGGTCCCAACGGACAACTTAGGGCCAAACAGACAGCTTAGGTCCCAAAATACAGGATCGGTCCCGACAGACTGCTTAAGTCCCGGAAGACAGCTTCGGTCCCGGAAGACAGCTTAAGACCAAGCAGACAGCTTCGGTCTCGGAAGACAGCTTAGGGCCAAGCAGATAGCTTCGGTCTCAGCAGACAGCTTAGAGCCCGACAGACTAGATGTTGACATATCAGCATGCATTCCACGCATCGGGCTCAACCACGTTTTCCAGCATGTGAACAACATCCAACAACCTTGTCAGAGGTGGTTAGAGGGCATGGATTACATGTATCTCCCCCTCTATAAATACATAGCAAAAAGATAAGCTCAAGAGGATCCTTTGGAGGGCAATTCTGACGAACCCTAACCGCTGTAATTTCATTTTCGATATTCTTATTCTCTTTGTACATTTTCATTGGTTTATTAATGAATTTGCCGTAGAGGTTCTCCTCTCGGCAACGTGGTTTTTTCCCCTTTCTTAAGGGGTTTTTCCACGCTAAAATCGCTTGTGTTCTTTCAATTTCTATATTTCAAGTTGTCTCCACAAACAACAAATAAAACCGGCTTTCAGAATCCGGTGACTGTTGGTACCCCTAAAAAGGAACCATAACAAATTGTAAACTTTATATATTAAACTCAAAAGGTTTACGTAGACAAACTTTTTGATCCAATACGATTTAATAACCTTTTGAGTCAATTCGATCAAGACTCGAGTTCAAATTACTAATGAACCGAATCTCTGAAATCAAAATTTATGATGAATCGAAATGATTCGATTCGTGAGACAATAATATAATATTATAAATATTTATATATAATATTAGTAGCACTTAATTTGAATCATATTCAAATTATCTGAAACCGGAAATAATATCAAATAAAATTTTTTCTTAGTTTTCAAATCTAAACCAAAACTTGTATATTTGGAGGGGAACTCAATGTTTTCATATCGGTCCGGAATTTCGTACCGGTATGAGCGGTATGGCTGATATACCGAGTGATATACCGATCGGTAAAAAAAAATTTCTGGGTCGACCCAAAAAAAATGACCGGTACCTCCATGTTTTTTGTATACCAGCTGGTATAAAAACATCGGATAAACTAGAACTTTAAAACTCCAATTCACTTCAATTCGATTCTTTCACCCCTACACGAACTCGACTCATGGTAAAACTTAAATACATTATATTTTTAGTATTAGAATTTAATGTTTTTGACTTTTGGTTTTAAAAATTTAATGTTTAAAATTTATAAAAATAAAAAATAGTTAAATAAATTGCATATCAATCTTTCAAATATGTGTTTATTTATTTTTGAATTAAGGAATTAGATAATAAATAAAGATATTAATAAAATAATAGAATATGATTAGTTTTGTAATTGTTTAAGAAAGATACTTAGTTTTAAAAACCTCAATTCTAATATTAAAACCTAAGTTCACTAGAATTTTATAGTTTTATATTAAAACCTAGCTCTATTTTGTAATGAGAAAGATTGCTATCTCTCAACCCAAACTACAAAATGTAACCCTAAAACAACAAGTAGTAGTTGTAATGAGAAAGACTGCTTGAAAGTTGAACCTGTAGCTTCTTCGGTTGATGTCAAAGCAGTAGTGACATTGATTCGCCTTGTTTGTCTTTCTTGTTCCATTGTGTCTTGTTGTAGTGTGTGTGTTTAATAAAAGGAGGGTTTGCTTCTCCTTGTTTCATGTATTCTTCATTCCAATTTGAATAAGGAACATCTTTATTATTATTTGCTTTAATTTCATTGTTCAATATAAATAGATAAATATCACACATTCAAAATAATCAAACATATATATAAATAGAATTTAATTTCATTGTTCAATATTAATCGTAATTTTGCACTCGGAGAGCTCGTTGGCGACCTTAAGCGATATTTTTGGCTACCTCTTAAGCATTTGAAGACGATAAATTGGTGAAGAGTATTCCGGGGTGTTTTCTCGGCATTACGTGTTATTAATGTTCGACCGGTGTGCATTTTCGAAGTTCCGAGACGCTGTGACATTTATTCTGATTTCAATGGATATTTTCTAAGTAAGTTGGGTTAATTTGATTAAGACTGGTCATTTGGACCATAAGCTGACATATTGGGTCAAATTTTTCTATAAATACAAGACCCTAGACCTCAGAAAATGGTTCAAACGCTTGGCACGCTTCCCAAGACCCAAGATTCACGACTTTTTGCACCAAAAGTCGCGAGACCACCTAATCATCTCCCAAACTCACGACTTTTTGCACAAAAAGTCGCGAGAACATGTATTCATTGTTGTATTCGCGAGATTTCGTCGCCTGGACACTCAACTCGCGAGTTTTCGCCTCCTTGACCCCGGACTCGCGAGTTTTCATCTCTTGGGCACCATGACTCGCGACTTTTGGCATCATTCGCGAGTTTTTGTCCAAAAGTCGCGACCAGCACCCTAATTCGCGAGTTTTCGTAGCTTTGGGCGGGACGGAGTGGAATTGATAAATTTTCGAACCATTTTCATTCGGATTGTCATCATCTCTCATTTGTATTTGTATTCTTTGATTATTATAGTGAAAACCAAGGTAGAGCTATGCTCTTCCGAGGACGTAAGCTCACACATTGTGGGTCCAACTTCGTAAATCGCTCGTGTTACCACAATAATTAAATGCAAAATTATAAAAGAAATTGACTGATCAATAAGAAACACTCTAAAATATTTTTAGACGAGATCAGTACCGATCCGGACCGGTATGGCTGGTATACCGACCGGTAAAAAAAAATCTTGGGTCGACCAAAAAAAAAATTACTGGTACCTCCAGGTTTTTTGTGTACCGGTCGGTATAAAAACATCGGGTAAACTAGAACTTTAAAACTCCAATTCATTTCAATTCGATTCTTTCACCCCTACACGAACTCGACTCATGGTAAAACTTAAATACATTATATTTTTAGTATTAGAGTTTAATGTTTTTGACTTTTGGTTTTAAAAATTTAATGTTTAAAATTTATAAAAATAAAAAATAGTTAAATAAATTGCATATCAATCTTTCAAATATGTGTTTATTTATTTTTGAATTAAGGAATTAGATAATAAATAAAGATATTAATAAAATAATAGAATATGATTAGTTTTGTAATTGTTTAAGAAAGATACTTAGTTTTGAAAACCTCAATTCTAATATTACTTATTCATGAAATTCTGCCCAAAATACTTTCTATAGGTTAACTATCTAAAATACCTTATTTATTTAGTATTTAAAATAACAAACAAAAAACGTCCACTTCATGCCAGGCTGTGTATCACAATCCCGTTAACGGCTGCTACATCCTGACCGTCCAAACGAAACATGACAATCTTCAAACCGTCCAGATCAAATTCAAATATTTGATTGGTTTAAATGAAATTTCAAAAACGAATACTTTATATTTATTTAAAATGAACGATTCATAACAGTGCACTTGATGATCCCATTGTCAATACTCATTTAACAGAAATTAAAGCTTTTATTTTTCCATTAATCTCATTCCTACAAAAATCAATAAATTTACACAAACTATTGGGCGATATTTGCCTATTGCATTCTAACTTATGGCTTGGGTTTATTCCCCAATTAATCCAAATTTTAATTTATCTTTCCAAACTAACACATTTTTTAAATTTTTTACCAAAACTAACACAAATTACCTTCTATAAGGTCGTATTACTAGTATTCATTTTTATCCACAAACCATGAATTAATAAAATGTTTCAATGTCTTGTTTGTTGGGAATTCGAATTTGATTTGAGTTTGACTTGTTTCATTAAAAAATGAGACCAAACTATGGAAGTCATACCGATGGTATACCGCCCGATATACCGGTAAATATCGATCACAACGGTACACCAATATTCCAATATATCATCGATATACTAATAATATATTGAAAAAACCATCGTACCGGGTACCAATCATGACTGATATGAATTCATTTGATCAAACTCAAAACTTAACTAAACGATTCAAGTAATTTGTGAATATAATTTTTTCTTTAAATGTTTAACATGCTACATGTTCAACAAGTCATAGATGTGTTAATTTTGGTAAAAAATTAAAAAACTGTGTTAGTTTGGAAAGATAAATTAAAATTTGGGTTAATTGGGGAATAAACCCCTTATGGCCTCTCTAATTCAATGTCATACAAGTTACAAAATTGTAAACATGACTCAATATTTGAGTGAAAATACAGATTTGTAATTCTTCAACTTCAATTAAATACATATAAAACATCATCAGTTATCAATAACACTTATCCTTGATCTTCTAACAATATCGTTAAAATTTATATTATTATGCACAATCCTTAAATTTCAAGTGTACATTTTGTAAAATATTTCAAACTTTAAGAGTTTTATTTGCATACTTTATGAAATTTAAAATCAACAATGTTAATAAAAAAATGTTTGTCAACTTAACGGAAAATCGAATATTGTCGTGTTAGAGGTAAAAAACAAATTATATTGATAATTTAGCTATTATTCTTGTAGTTTTGTAAATTAGAAGCATGACTTTTACATACCTAGAAAAGTGGAGATTATTTATGCAATTTTTTTGAAAACTAAATAAATATTTAGGGTAGTTTATTTCCAATTTTAAGTTGTATATTAATTATTGATTTAATAATTTAGGATTCATTGTAAGCATATATGGAATAAGAAAGTGTTCACATAATTACATACCATTCCAATAAAGTCAGCAAAAACAATTTAAATTTCACATGTTTTGCATATAAATAAACAAATAGGAGTAACGGATAGAAACCAAAGAAATAAATGAATTAGTATTATTTGCAATATTGAAGAGAGAAGAAGCATTTCAAACAAAAATAAATGTAAGAACCCGTTGATTTCCTATAATTCAATCCCAAACATTTTTTGTAAACAATTCCACACAAATTATTACTTATTAATCTCTTAATAAAGAGATGACATTTGAATAAAAAAACATAAAACAAAGTAAGAATAGTAATTGGAAGTTAATCCCTCCAAAATTATGAAGATTTAACAAGAGTTACAAGGGTTTGAATTAAGATCATTGAAGGTGTTACAATACAATGCTATCTTTAATGATTCTTAGGATCTCAAAGATGAAGGAAAGTTACGTGTACCGATCATGAAGCTATATAGTGAAGGGTCAAGAAATGGTGATGTTCCTGTGGTTGTACCAGAAGTTCCCGTAGTCGGATTTAGTGGTTGAGCGGCGTGTTTGCTGATGCTTCCACCGCCAGATGAAGTTTCACCTGTCAAGTGCTGGGTCTTAGCTCCTTGATCATAAAGGATGCCCTTATAAACATGTCCACAGATGATGACTACTGTCTCATAAGCCAACTGAGTTCGATCTTCACCATCCTCGTTTTGGTTAACTCCGATGCATCGGAAAACTGCTTCGGATTTCACTTCTGATGGGAAACTCCCTAGTTCTAACCCTACAGTATGCCAAATATGATTCATGTATTCATGAACAGTAATTAGGGTTGCAGTATTTTGTCAAGAAAGTGACAAAAAAGTTGAAAGATGTGTCTTTTATTACCTGTGTCAATTCGGGTACAGACGAAAGGGTCCTTGTTGTTGTTACAAGGATCTGTAATCTCTAATTTCTGTCTTTTAAAACTCTGTATGTGGAAAGGATGTTGATCACGGTGGTCTTGGCTCTGTACCTGATTCTGCAACGCCGCCATCTTCTGCTGCCGTTCTTTCCTCGCGGCTGCGGGGACCCATGTGCTCTTAAGATGCGTTTCACACTGAAACCCTCGGCTCTTGCAGCAGGTTCTACATCTCACATATGTACAGTCTTTCTTAGCTTGATTTCCACAATCGTGACAGCTGATCCCTCCGCCACCGCTCCTCATCATAAAAAACCCCGATCTCGGTGACTGATCGCCTGAATTACTAAACCCGCCGAAACTCAGCGGCCCTACAGCCATCCCGCCAGCCGAGGGATAATGATCCTGAAGCGTTCCGATCCCTCCGCTCTGCGAAAAATTGTCCGCGGACGCCGCCGTCTGTGATTGCTGATCCCAAATCTCCGAACCTTTATACGGATTTTCCCCATTTCTGAAAAGAAACTGAAAGGAAGTTTATAGCTTTCGAACTAGAAGCCTAGATTTGAACATATTCGAAAATGTTTAACAACAAAATAATACGAAATAAAACTTGAATATAACAACGAAACATATATCCAAAGTTCGTGGTGGTCTCGTAGCTACAATAAAGCTACGAGACCACCTTAGAAATGAATCGGAAGGGAAAGCTTAAGGTAGAAAACGGAGCAAAACCAAATTTCGAAATTTGAATTTCAAAAACAACAACATACATATTTTCCCCCTACAACATATTTAAATACACATAATTGGGCTAAACCCATATTACAAATTAGAAGCCCAATGCATTCGTTGGCCAGCATCAAATCTAACAGTTTTATTCAGATCACAGCATTCACTAAATCACAAAAGTCAATGAAATATGAACAGGGTTAGATGAGGTGAATGTAAAATATTTTTTACTCATCTTCTATTGAAAAAGTAAATGTGGGGTTAGAAAGAACGTTCATCTTTATCTTCCTGATATTACAGATAACAGCCCCACNATCATAGTTTTGTTGTTTTGGTGTGGGATAAAAAATAATAATTATTGAAGTTACCTATTATTATATTGGGGTTGTTTAAAAAATGGTTTGATAATTGTGATTCACAATTTAAGTTATTTTAGTTCAATCTTCACCTCTGAACAGTGTCATTATATCATGATGTATGTTGTAAAATGTATATGGTTATACAAGATGTGTATCGAGTGTAAAATAATAAAATAAATTTAATTTATAAACTAGATAAAATACATATTTTTTAACATATTATAATATTGTTTTTAATTTGAAAAATAAGAATAAAAAAATCATAAATCAAAGAAATAGTTGCTCAAATACTTGCGAAATTTTAGATATACGGGATGGGTGTAGGGGAAATATAAAAGGCGGGTCGCGTCAAAAACACATACCGTAGAGGGTTATTGTAGTGAAGTTGATTGATAATATGGTTATTTTAAAGTATTGTGTTAGAGATATTTTAAATGTGAAAAAATAAAAGAGATTGAAGTAAAAGAAAGTAGAGGAACAGGTTTGTGGATGATTAAATGCATGCAGTGTCCTGCGATGTGCTGTGCTGTGCTGTTGTGTTGAATGAATGAAGTAAAAGATATAAAGATGAACTCCTACTTAACTAAGCTTCCCATGTTCTGTTTACTTTCCTTCTGAATATCTCCGAATTCTCTGTTAACTTTCTCCCACATCGGAAAACTGGTCAAAGATTCAATGAGAATGACTGAGATACTCCATTTTACACCTCACAACGAAGAACCTCAATTTCTTAAACCGCAGTCTAGAAATGGGTTTGTTGTGCCTTTGTACAGGAGACGAAGATCTAGTAGAAAAATTGTAGAAGAAGAAGGTGATCTTTTAGCAGTTTTGATTACTGTCTTGAGGAAGTCTCTGGTTGTTTGTAGTAGCCCAGACCATGGAGATTCAGACCAAATGATGGAAATTGGGTGGCCAACAGATGTTAAACACGTAGCCCATGTAACTTTCGATCGATTCAATGGATTTTTGGGTCTCCCAGTTGAGCTTTTCCCTGAAATACCCAGTAAACCTCCCAGTGCAAGGTACATTTTTTGTTTAATTTTCTATTCTGGGCTTCTCATTCTCCTCAATAATTTTGTATAGTACTCGAGTTTTTGGAGTTTCTACGGAGTCAATGCAGCTTTCATTTGATTCTAGAGGTAATTGTGTGCCTACAATTTTGCTGTTGATGCAAACAAGACTGTATTTACAAGGTGGATTAAAGGTAAAAAAACATATGCATTGGAAAATTAATTTGATTTGGATTGGTACCATAACAAATGACTCTATGATTGTCAGTGTGAAGGGATATTCAGAATAAACCCTGAAAATAGGGAGGAAGAAGAAGCTAGAGAAGAGCTGAACCAAGGAATGATTCCTGAGAACATTGATGTTCACTGTTTAGCAAGCCTAATTAAGGTTGGTTCAATATCAAAGTTATTATAAATGGATCGAAGTGTGATTGGGATTTTTGTAATGTTTGGTAGGCTTGGTTCAGAGAGTTACCTAATGGGATATTGGATTCACTGCCATTAGAGAAGATGATGAGGGCACATTCGGAAGACGAATGCGAGCTCGTTGTGAGTCTTCTACCTCAAAGTGAAGCAGCTTTGTTGAATTGGGCAGTTGATCTAATGGCTGATGTTGCTGTTGTGGAGAATATCAACAAGATGAATGCACATAATATAGCTATGGTTTTTGCTCCAAATATGACGAAGGTCAGAGTTGATACAAACACATACTTTTTGCTTTACACAATGCTTGAATGTTGTCTGTCTGTAACTACACCGCAGATGTCTGATCCTCTTACTGCACTGATGCACGCTGTCCAAATGATGAATTTCCTTAAGACACTCATTCTGAAGACAATAAGAGAAAGGAAATGACATTACACAACAAGAAAAGAACTACACTCAAGTTCAAGCTAAAAAGAGGAAATAGTGCAAGGAGGCAAATGTCTCAATCCCCATAATGTAATGTTAATCCATCATTATAAATAGTGTGTTTTCTGAATCAAAATCAAATCATCCAAGCTTTAACTTTAAAAATATAATGTATAGAGACTTCATAGAATAATGCGATCTGCACAAGCTTTAGCTTTAAAAATACAAACAGAATCCAAGCTATACACAGTAGTTTCAAGGCATTTTATATTTACTTCATGTAGTAAAGTAAAGAGTAAGGGAACTGAAGCTATCTTTGTTTCATTTCAACTTCCAAAGCTATTTCATTACGGCGATTGAACGGAAGTGTGAAGGGTGGATTATACTGTAAATGAAGAATGTAAAGGTCAGTAAGATCAAAATGAACTTTCTGATGCGTAAAGTGAGCCATGATGCTGCTCGAATACAAACCTGAGCAACTTCCAAGGATGCGCCCTCTTTAACACGATATACAGTATCCTTGTTTAGTAAATCCCTGAGAGTTGATTCGCGGTTCTTAACGTCTTCATCGGTCACAAAACCTGGTTCAAATGGAAAGACACAACAATTTAAGGTACTCCATAAATAAGAGTGGTTACAGATAGCATTTTAAAGAACCTGGAAATGCAACTACTGCCATGACCCTTTGTGGCACATTTTTTATAGTTACCGATGAATTCTTGGGTAGCGGAATATCAGCACCGTACTTTGAGGGCATGATAAATGACATCTTCCACTTTTCTTGATCTTCCACCTAAATAAAATCAAATGCTTATCAGAAACAACAATGAACTAATTCCCCAAACGTCAACTTGACTGTATAAATCAATGGTAAAAACATCAAGAATATAAGTAATGCAAAGAATTCAATAAGGTGATAGAAAAGGATAAGCACCCTTTTAGTTATCACGGGTGTTGTCATATCCATCTTCTCCCCCTCAATTTCAACTCTACGGGTGAAAACTGGCATTGTCATCTCCATTTGCACGTCTCGAGTATTCTGATCAACACCAGGATCAGGTTAAGTTATACTGAAACTCTGCAAAAAGCAACCAAAGTTATTTTGTTATGGATGGATAGAGTTCTTATTACCTTACCGAACAAGTACTCAGCCAAAATATTGAACGACTGGGATGCACCAGCAAAGTCAAAACCATAATTTGAAGTCATTGTTGTTTCAGCAACAACATAAGGCTGTATAATTCAACCAGTATGTCACAATTTGCATCCAGATGTAAAGGAAAAACAGGTACCTTTACTTCTCTTATCTCATAACCATCTTTCCTATATAGAACCTTAAAATCCACAGTTTCAAGATCCGGAACTTAGATAAAAAAGAGAGGAACAAGTAAGATTTTCTATCAGTTTTTACAGAAAATAAAAATTTAACTAAAAAAGGAAGTACCAGACATCAAAGCTTCCTCGAAAGTTCTGCTCTCAAACCGCCTACTAGGAAACACATACTTCGTGGCTTCACTCACAAATTCGGTGAAAACTATCGGCATATAAAGAAACAAAAGGATGTAATAAGAGCCCATGATGCCTCAGAAATGCGCCAAAACAACTTAGCCTCATAATGAAAGCATATTATTATTAAAACCCATGAAGCCAACACAAGAGCCGGTGATTTCTTACAGCGCTGTGATAGGGACGATGTTTGGACCACAAGAGCTTGGACGAGAGATACCCGGGCTTCATGAGCTGACGTGTTACTAGCCAATATTCTTCTGTTTCTTCTCTGGTTATCATAAGCTGCCACGGGATAGGGGAGTAACATCTGGGTTGGAGGTCTGGTAAGAATCATCGCTGACCATGAAGATACGAGAGAAAGCTTGAAATTTGGTTGTGGGATTTCCGTCCTTTACACCAAAATGTATAAATATCCAGTCCACAAATAAACACAGGAGAAGATAGTGATGTCAATTGAGACTCATCATCGCACTTCATCCCGTCCACAAAATAGCAATATTGATCAATGGCGTCTTCAATACCCTTTTGCTTCTTCAATTAGTCCAAATTCGTAACCTTTGAGCATATGCAGTGGAGCAGTCAGATCTTCTCAACAATTCAACGTCAAGCGTAGCCATCTCTGAGCTAAGAAAATGTCGAATAATTAACTACCCGACAAGCCGTCTTACTCCGACAGCATCACCTTGTACATGTAAAATATCAACTAACCTGTGTAACCTGCAAAAGAATAAGAAACCTTTGCAGAAAACAGGACAATGAGGAATGAAATAGAATGTTAGAAACCTTTACACAAAGTGGAGCGATAAGAAGTACATCATAGAAAACTACAAGGACATAAGAAATGAACGACAATACAAGGAAGTAACATGCATTAAAGGGAAAATTGCATCTCTCATTTTGAGAAGGAAGATTACATACAGGATGAATCAAATATCTCTGAACACTCTGAATGCTACTCACTATTGTAATTCAGTAATGGTATGGTGATGTTCTGATCTGTTAATAGATGATTATGTAAATAGCCAATAGTGATGGATTATACACAACAAAGTACAAGCATACTATTCACACATATTACAGACATAACAAGCCAACTCCCTCATTTCTCCAAAAGGGTAGAATCCGCTGGTTCAAGCCGGGCAACTCTCCATGAACTCGAGCTGGCTGACTTCAGAAGCAGACCAAGGGCCAACGAGCCTGTGGCTCTGACGATTGCATCCGGTGAATCACTGGTCTTTGCTATCAACATCCCAAACACCTAAAAGGAAAGGAGTTGGAAATCAGATGAAAACTCAAATAAAGTTAGTCCTTGGGAACCTGGAATAAGAAACCTGACTGCGGTAGAGGGCTGAAACATGTTGATCGCTGGAGAAAGAAATAATGCTGCTGCATAAGTAAATAGCGTTAGCTTGTATCCCTGTCCATGGAGCCTCAAAAGCCTGCATTTCAAGTTATAATTTTTGTCCCATGTTAAATGAATTTGTAATGAGTAATTTTCCTAGCATTAGTGCAAATTTCAGGATAGTTGATATTTCAAAAGCTACAGAAAAAATAAAACCATGCAGATTAAACAGTATCTAGAAGAAAAAAAGAAACTGCTTAATGGACCATCTAATTGCACGAGACTCACTAGGTAGTACCCTAATTCATTTTCTTATCCTTTTTTCCAAGTCGTTTGTTTTGCATATTAGGTTTCTGCATTCATCAATTTTAACAGCTCAAACTTTCTTCAAAAATCAGCCAAGTAGAACACTAGTTCTCTTAGTGAAATCGTTGGGGCAAAGCCAAACCACAATAGAACTTTTGCCTTGTTTACTTTCATGCTTTCTGTTATTGCATGACAAAACTATTTCATTGATCATGGGGCTGTGCGGATGCAGTCTGTGTGCCTTAAAGTCAATTAAAAAAGCAAGTTAAGCGAACCTGGATTATAGATGCCATATATGTGTCAACTCGAGTAGGCATATGCTGAGCAACCTGCCTAGCAACATCACTGAGGAAATCTTCGTAGTCACCTCTGAAGGACAGATTAATCATGCAAAAAAAGCATCAAACAAATATCAACCTCACAACCAAATGAATAAAGAGAAATCCCTATTGCTGCAATGCCTTTTGTCAGAATTAAAACGATGCGAGTTTCCAATTGCCACCAAGCCATCAAATCCCACTAGGGGAACAATGCTCTTGAAAGTACTCTGCAAATGAAAAACTAATAGGGTGAATATAAGAGTACACCTTTCTGTGTTAATGAGCGAACACATTGTTGAAAACAATATTTACCCGGCAAGCCCGTCTAACACCAAGATCATCATCATGAACATGTAATATCAACCTTGGCAAGGTAACATGAACCTGAAAAAAAGAAACTTTACAAATTATTATAAATGATTTTCAATGTGTTGATCTAATTTGAGTATTTTGACAATCCTGAATATAGAGTACTCATGTCGGCTGTAGGCCAGTCAATTTCTAATAGAACATACTACTGTTGTGGTAATCTCTCCAGAGGGAAAAAATTGGTTACATCAACCATCCATGTTTGAAAACAGTACTTTTAGCATTTTGATAACAACATATGCATTGAATTGCTAATTTGCCACTTAAATAGAAACACAGTGATGATATCATACCTGCTCAAGGAATGTATCACATTGAGGGCCCAATGCATAGCCACCTAACACTCCAAATGTGGCAAACGCGTTCTCTCTAATCTTGGTATTCATGCAAGCCTATTATTGTACGCAGAAAGTATATTGGAGTGGCATGTCCAGCAGCATTCTTGAAATTTTAAATGAGTGTTTTTGATTGAGATAAACTCACTTGCAAACTGCGGACCCGAACCGAGAGGTTAAGCAAAATGGGTTCAACAGCATCATTAGGAACTGAGCCAAGAACCTACATGAAAAATTGGATGATGAAATATCTCCTGCATGATGCAAAAAAGCACTTAAAATCTCACTTTAAGCAAACATGATGTGGCAGTGAGCTGCACTGATTCATCAGAATCATCGAGCAACGCGACTATAACACTGAGAATTTGAGTAGCATACTGTACCAAATTGTCTGGCGGCATCTGCAAAGAATTCAAAAATGAAAGTCATGCTAAAGAAATTCAGATTATATAAAAAAACGCTAACCTGCACCAGACCTCTTAAGCAAAGGCGCCTAACAGTTTGAGAATCATCAGTTACATGTCGACACATTCCTTCAACCATATGCTCCAAAAGAGAACTGAAATGATCGCTGTAGAACAGGAATATACATGTAGCAAATGAAATGAAGATTTTAAAATTTCATACAAGAGAACTCATTGTAAAAAAATGTGTGAAGCCATGAAACTGCAAATATTATGACTAAATATCAAATACACCATTGAGAGCAATTGAAATCCTAAAACAAACCTAAAACGCACAAACTCTGACAATGCTGCAGCTGCAGATTCTCTCATATAACTCAGTGGCCTCTCCAAAGATTTACAAAGAATCGAACAAATTGTAGGGACCTGGAGAGTGATGAACTTGTATGACTAGTAATGCCATAAGGAAATGTAAAGGGGCATCATTCCAATAGATATTACAATTTACAAATCATAAAACAGTCATACTATTTATTTCGAGCATTTTGGTGAGAGAGAAACTTATACTATTTCTGCCACTTTTAAGTGATTTTACTTCTCCAGCTAATAAAGGTCATTACATTTTGAAAAAAGAGATTATTCAGGTGTTGTTAATATACAGTGATTGGCTCCAAAGGTGTACACTTCATAAGATCAATTGCTTCTATTAAAACAGGACATCAAATATAACACAAATTCTAGGAGTTCGCACAAGAAAGACCTACCTCTTTTGGCCTTTT
Organism: Utricularia reniformis; assembly: GCA_009725065.1. NCBI lineage: Eukaryota > Viridiplantae > Streptophyta > Magnoliopsida > Lamiales > Lentibulariaceae > Utricularia > Utricularia reniformis. The sequence goes on along the minus strand of RWGZ01001354.1, from coordinate 6,223 downwards.
GATGGAAACACACCTAGCTAGTTCCCCAATCAAACCAATCCATGTATCCTCTTCGTGTTTTTGTTTACCTCTCGCTATAATCTGGTCAAAATACATGATTTTCAACTAGTTAAAACTCAACTTAAAGTATCATTTCCGTACAAAGAAACTCAACTTCAAGCTTGCACAACAAAATATCCAATTTCACCATGGAATTTTGTACCTTCCCCATCTCCAGATCACCCACGCAGTCACAGAATGCATTAAAGGCAGCCAAGAGTTGGCTGAAAATAAAACAGAGAATGTTAAAAAGTAAAATGAGCATGCACTGGTATCTTTGAGTTATACTGCATGATTCAAGAAATTATTCTTACTGAAGTGATTCCAGCTGGCCTGAACAAGCTACATTACAGGAAATGCCTAACCGAAGCACAAGAGTTGCAAGCATGGAGCCATAGTGTTGCTCAACAGCTTTTTTCCCAACTTTACCACAACTTCTGCAAATAAGACAGATAAAATGGTATTTTCATTCAATGAATACTATCACTTCCCATTAAAAAAATACACATAAGATGTTAATCGTGGACGACATATGATAAGACAAACGAAAGGTTAATACAAAAGTAGACCTGAAGAATGCAGTTAGAGCTACTACAGCAGCATTCAGCGCATTTTCATCCAGCTCGGTTTTCCCCAAAAAACTGGAAGACTCCACCCTTAAATAATCATCTTTAAAAACAAGTGATTGGTTCAGGATTGAAGTCAAATGCTCCAGAAATAAATAGCAAAGAACTGCATCCTGGGAAAAAGCCTGACATTTCAATAGAATTTTTTGTAAGGTTTAGGACTGACAAAAATTTCTTTAAAAAAAACTTGTGTACAAAATGCTCACATGAAATGTTTCTTGTATTGGCCAACCACCACGTAATCTAGTCACATATTTTGTGGCCATATCTCTACCAGCTGCAATCAACACTTCGTCAAAAACAATTCTTGAGCTTGTATTCTCAGCAAGAGAGCATATCTTTGAGCAGTTAAGATATAGACAAGTGGACTAAACTTGTGATATGACGTGCAAACCCATAATTTAAAGGTAGATCAACCATTACAAGGATACAGCACTTAATGTTTCTTGTCGTATGTGCCTCTCTGTTAGTTGATTAACAGCTTTCAGCAGAGATTGAGTTGTTCTGGTGCAACAAGTATAGAGTTTAATCAACAATTAGAAAGAAATCCACAATTTAAAACGTCCAGATTTTTCTCACCTTGAGACATCACTTTCATTAAGCTCCCTGCCCCTATGTGTAATGAACACAATAACTGCTTGAATTGTACCTTCAGCAGACTGTCTAACTTTATCGCATATAGCTGTTGAGCAAGCATACAAGGCAGCAACAAGCTGTGAACAATTAAATTCGAGAATGAGTGGAGAGCTAATTTGTAAGATTAGTAATTTTGAAAGAGAAAAAATGTAGACTTTTAATATAACTTCATACCTCATCCTTGGTAAATAACATACATACAGAGGAAACAACCCTGTTAAAAACTTCCGAGGGATCGAGTGATGCATCCTAGAAGCAAAGGAATTTATTAGAATGCTACTATCTGTAAAACAATATAAGTTTAGATCTAGGAGGTCTATTCCCTCTTTTGATTTCTCCAAGTACATACAATTATTGCAAAATCTTACAGGGGATGAATGATTAAACTCACACTCCTCAAAATGGCAATTACATCCTCCAATGCAGATAAAGCACTATAACTTCTATCAATATCAGGCTCAGATGTAGACTTTGCAGGCCGCGTTAGTGAAACAGCGATGCTGAAAAATAAATCAAGAATCTGGGCACAAGAGAAAAATGAAAAAATATTTAGGTTGTACCATAAAATAAACTCAACTGATTATTTTGAACCCAATTGATCAGGCATGGGTAACTAAGTATGACAAGGAGACAGTAACCAAAACCTGAGCAGATGTTTTCCTAACTCTGGGATCTGTATCTGCACAGCGTGGAAGATATATCATGATCCGCTCTCCTAAAGACAAGGCATCACGACTTGGGGATATGAATGCATCTGATGACATAACCAAATTTACAGCATTAGAATATGAAGTAGACAATAAAAGAATTAATTGAATCAAGCAGCACACCAAATAGAGAGGCTAACGTGGTAATTTAGAGATAGTGGGGTTTGAAACTCTGTCAATTTGAGTGATATGAGAGCAGTTCTGCTGGCAGCCTATTAAGCAGTAACCACTAACACACATGGTGCGGAACTTATGAAGCATCTCATGAACAGCATGACAACCTCTTTTTCTCTGATAGTCAATAGAAGATGAAACATATGGATCAATCTGCCTCAATATATGCTGTAGTTGTTCTGATCGGCTTCTTCCATCCTCCCCACTAACGATATTATAAAATGGTGTTACAAGATCCATTTTATTCATTCAGTGAAATTCATCCACAATATACCTTGTGGCAAGGATTGCACGCAGGAGAGTAATAAGTTTGTCTATAAGACCAGAAACAATGTCAGGTGGATCATCTGGCAAACCAAAGAATCCTAAAGTGGCCTGCACAAATTAAAATGATCGAATAAAATAATATATGGATGCTTCAACCAAATACAATGCATTGGTTGCACCTTCAGAACATGGTTTCTTGTTTCAGCAGTCAACTTGGGCTCAACCGAAACCAAGGTAGTACAAGCACCTAATGCAAGGCACTGCAATAAAGCACCAATATTCAGGAAAATGAGAGGAAAGAAGAAGCACTAGATTTAAAAAGTGGACTGCAAGTACACAAGATGAATATGCACTGCAGCTATTTTTATAATAAAACAAATGCTTACCAGACATAATTCTCTAAAATGAAAACCAGTGTAAAAGATAGAGCGGCTAGGTCGCATTCAAAAAATCAGTATGCGATTTACAAAATGGCATTTTGGAAGCAAAAACTGACACACATACTGGTCCTACAGTACAGGTTTATACATAGATTGTTCAAATGTGAACATTTGCATGACTAGTAAGTAATGGTTCTGAAGCTATAACATTTAAAAAAGAGAATTCAGATATGGAATTAAGAAAAATTGCTACAATTCTAAGTTAGTCTACACAGTTTCATGCAACTTAAGTTATAAAACCACAAACAAACCCGAGTTTGCAGAAGCTCCAAACTGGAATCTGAAAATCCATCTTCCTCATCTCGAGCCATTAAGGTTAATATGTAATCAAGGAGCACATCCCTCCTTTTCAAAGGAAATGGGGTGCCATTTTTGGCTGCACCAATGACTGACTGGCCTGCACATGAGATTGCCAAATTTATTATCTTAAAACTACTGTAGTTTCTTATGTCGGATGAACTGAGTCCGCAGAGTTGGCAAAAAAGAGACATAAAAATTAAGTCATCCTCAAGAAACAAACAACGGATACTTTCAGCTTTCAAGCTTCTTATTGATTTTTTTGGGTGTATCAGGAAAAGATTTTTCTTCCTATTACTTTTATTAAAAAAAATAAAATTCTCAATCAGGATGGCACCCGGTCATGAAATTATTGTTTCCCTGGTGAAATTACCAATATCATGCAATTCTATCATCTGGAGTTAAAATATCATTGGAGAATGAAATAATAAAAAACAACATATTCAACAAAAAATAGTGGAATATACAAACCTAGTAAATCAATGGCTGTTATAACTGCTTGCTTGGCTGTAGGATGGCGAACATTTAGTAAACGTGAAAGCATATTAGTTCCCTATCCCACAATGAGAAAAAGCGGCACATTAGAATGAGATAAAACTGCAAAGATTAAAACTACTTGAAAAGTAGTTTTAAGAATTTAATATAATGCTGAGTCACCGTACCACAAGTGCATTTATCCTGGCTTCAATGACAGTAGATGGAGCATATTTTGCAGCATAGCCATACATAAGAGCCAAAGCAGCATGTATATCATCAGATTCTTCCATCTTAGCCCTGTCAGAGAATAAAGACAGAATCCTGCAAGGAAAATTACCGGTTCAGTAAACTAGAGATTCTAGACTGAACAAAGTTTCCTCTGTAATACCTTTTGAATATGCTATTATCAACCTTATCAAGAATGGTTTTCAACTTATCTAGAACCGTGTCCAAGTGAGATGCAGCGGCCTAAATTTTAAAATATCAGCATAAGCCATAAAAATTTAATAATCAACTTGGAACACTCACTCCCTATGAGATAAGGACTCACCAAACCCATCCCTTTAGCCAAACCAAGCCTATTGACTGGCAATGAAATATTGGCTTGCATGTACATCAAATTAATTTTCGCATGGACAAATCTTCGATCATCTACTTTCTGCAGAAGAATGCCAAGGCATCTGCACTTGCGAACCCAAAATAATTTCAAACTTAGAAAACATTTCACAATTATCAATAAATAAACATAAGCATGAAATAAAACTCTAAGTAATATATATCAGATTGCACATTGCAGAAACAACTCTAAGCTAAGAACATACCTCAGAAGGGGAGAATAGTTTCAACACAAGGTTACAGGCATAAAATACTTAAATAAGATCGCAGTATGACAAAGGCCCCATGAAACAGAGTACTACCATCTACCATTATCAACATAATTTAACATGCTAGGCCCATACATAAACTGATATCATCCATAAGCTAATCACCCTGTATAGCTCAAGATGTGGACAAAAATGATGCTTCAAGAAGGGAATGCCTTAATATACTGAGTTAAAGGAGAACCTAGTGGGGAGTTAGATGAAATTTGTGGTGCATCAGAATTCATAAAATTGCAGAAACAACTACCGACCTGTGAAGAAGCGCTAAGTGCTCATCATCTGATGAATATAATTCATATTGTGTAGCGAAAGAGTTCCCTAGGGAAATCATCCAATCTGGATCCTGTATCACATCCAAGGACTCTGCAACAAACTATAAGACACAAGCACAAATTTATAAGCTCACACATCAGATTAGAAGTACACATATTAACAAAAGATTCCATAGATACATCAACATCACAGAAAGGCACCTTCTACAACTTCATTAATGTGTTGAAAAAGAAACAGTGTAAGAACAAATAAAGTCCCAAATTTAAACTACTCCCACCTTGGAGCTTCTACATTGCATACTTCAATCTAATAAATGAAGTGAAACATAAATATAATCCAGTGTAAGGTGAAGAAAAAAATTGTTTTCTTTCATGAGATAAAAGCTATAAAGATGAACAGAGCTAACATTAATAATCATGTCATCCCAACTCTCCTGGTAGGATGGATCTTGTTTCAGGTCCTCTGGATCACTCACATAAGCTTTCATTTTGGGAATCTAGAGCTTGCAAAAGATGAATATCAGTTAGAATAGAAACGTGGTTTCTATCTATGCACCTGTGTACAATATTTTAAAATAACTAGAATGTGACTAGAGAAAATAAAAGTATAACTCAGTCAAGATCATAGAACTTCCTGTACTTGGCAAGAAGGAATCTAAATGTCCCATGAATTATGCAATTGCAGCAAAATAACTTCCACTTAATTATACACAATCAATTAATTGATCTATAGATTCACCGATTCTGTCCAGTATCCCTCACCCTTTTGTAATCCACATCATATCATTCTTTCATAAAAAAACAAAGATAGAATGACACCAACATATTATGCAGAGTAGGGAAGGATCATTGTAGGCCCTTTATCATGCCCAATGTGCTTCAAGGATGTAGTGCATTTTTTTTGGAATTGTGAGGTCTTAAGATCAGTATGAGAGGAATTTTCCTTATGGTAGCAAGGGCCATGAGAAGAAACCATTGAAAAATCCAGTAAGAAGAGCAATGAAAATCACAGTTATAGCATTTCTATGGAGACACTGGTATAGGGGGAACCAACCACTTGCTCTTCAATGATTTAAGATTATCATACCCCAAGTGCATACTAAGATTACAATTATACACTTATCAAAAACTCAACAAAAGAGAAAATGGGTAGACTTTAGTTATCAAAATGGATTCAAGCCCCCATGCAAATCTATTTTAAATTCCTGCTGTAAATGCTAAAATTTGTACATTGTTTTGAGAATCACTTTTGGTTATTCCCAAATGTTTTAAGTTTTAATAAAAAAATCTGTTAAATAGGGTATTTGAAGATATGGATCAACATGTTACAATAATACAATGTGGGGTATTTGTACCTCTTCTTGAAAAAATAAGATGGCATTCCTTGGAAAAAGAGAAGCTAAGTGA